>CP139507.1:388122398-388422541 GCA_021014915.2 Artemisia tridentata subsp. tridentata | reverse complement strand
CTTGTTTCGGTAATAGTGAAACCCTATATATATATATAATTTCTATGTTTTAAACCGATTATACATATATATATATGTATATATATATGTATATATATATATATATATATATATATATATATATATATATATATATATATATATATATATATATATATATATATAATTTCTATGTTTTAAACCGATTATGAATAAATTACTATTTTCGTGGATTAAAAGGGTGATTTAAAACACTTTTGATATATATAATTTCGTGTGGTAAGATGGGTACCAAAGTGGTGTTTTTCTGTTCGAATTAATTTTGATTCGGGTCGGGTCGACCCGAACCCGTTTATAGTTTTGATCTTGGTTTATGGTGTGAGCGAAACTCTTGTTGATTATTGCTATTGTGGTAAATTTAGTAGGATCCGGTTTGGTTTCGACACCATGAGGGTACGTTTGTTTGGTCTGTATCAGTTGACATCACCCATAAGGGTGTGTCGCTGGTCTTGCGTTTGTGTCTCTATGGATAACAACCCATATAGGGTGTTGTTTGTTTTTGCTATGGTTAACGTGGAGACACAACCACAAGGGTGGTTATGTTGTCTCTGCTCTCAGTCGAGAGGAACCACCCACAAGAGTGTGTTGGGTTTGGCATTGACACAGGTTTGCTGATATTCATCTGTTTGGATTATTTTGAAGAGATACGGGTCGGGGTTGACCCGGATAGGAGATAAGTTTAATGATTGATTGATTTTTGTTGTTCTCGAATCAGTTATGTTGTGTTATTACTGGTTTTGGGTTGAGTGAGACACCCACAAGGGTGCGTTTGTGTCTTGGTCCCGGTTCACAGAAAACACCACAAGGGTGGTTGTTTATTTCAGTTTGGCAGCCATACCAAAAGGAGTATTATGCTTGTGTTGGTTTGTTTGTATTACGTTCGACTAATAATCCCATATATGGTGCGTTAGTTATACACCACAAGGGTGGTCTTTGTTTTGTGTCTCGGCTCAACAAGCAACACCAAGGGTGTTGGTTTGGTTCGGTTTGCTCAAAATCACAAGGGTGCGTTTTACTTATGTTCTCTTTGATCATCGTAAGTGTGCCTAGTCGAGCTCCTTTTTCCAGCTTATTTCCAACTTGTGAGGTGTCCATTTGATTTCAGCTTATTAGGGGTGCGTTTGTTCAAAATTACTTTACAACTTATTTGTAAGCTTAGTAAAGGTATTTATTGGGTTCTTGTCAAATATGGTGCATTTGGTTAAGAATGGGTTGAAGCCTATTCACTTCCTATAAGGGTGCGTTTACAGTTGTGGTCGCACATGTGTGCATGCACCATTTTTTGTTATTGAATTCTTTTCCCCTGTGTGTACATGTTCAGTAATGGTCACATCTTCATAAAACACATTCATCTTGAAGTATACACAAGTGCATTCATTATCTTCGTCATCCACTTGTTATCAGTTAATAAATCATCATCGTACAAAAGGATATAATATTATACCTATACTCCCTTGAGATGTGTTTGAGATAAGTGGGTTTTTGGCTTGTTCTGAGCACATGTGGGGGTTAGAGTGTGGATTGTTCTCATTGGAGGAGGGGGAAAGGTGATGGTCTGGAGATAAGGAGGTATTGCAACGAAAACAATGGGTGAGTGTGGTATGGTTTGGCGGGGTGGTATCGAAGAAGACAAGTTTGACTTGTCTGGGTTATTTGTTTGACCCCGATATTTAGTTAAAGGGAAGTGGGTTGGATCGGGTTAAATGGTTTTGGGCTTTGGTGTGTGTTTTATTTTGGGTTGGGTTTATTATTAGGATTGGGTTAGTTGGGTAAATGGGATTAAGGGTATTTGTTTGGTTTAGGATTGGATTTGGATTAGTGATGAAGCGAAAAGTGTACCGCTTTTAGGGGGTCATTTAAGCCCTAAATTGTATTTATTTGATCAAATATTGCCCTAAATCGTTCCTTTTGTCATTTTAGGTACTTCGGAGAAGAAATCTGGAAAAGGAAGCATTTTGGACGTTTTTGGAGCATAAAAGTGAAGAAAACGACAAAGTCTCCAAAGCTGCTGGAAAAGTACACGTGACGGCGTCAAGGATTGCTCCTGACGGCGTCACGGCTTGGCAAAAGAGGTGGATATGACAAATACACGTGACGCGCCAGAAATTTTTACAAAGGAAGTCTGACGGCGTCACCCTTTAAGGTGATCAAGGCCGTCACGGTCTAAGTTAAAGAGAGACGGCGTCAAGCACAATTGTGACGGCGTCAGCCCCTGACGCGCCAGAGAGGATTTTGGAGGATTAAAAGGGGACGGCGTCAAGAAGGCCATCAAGAAACCCTAACCGCGGCGAGGTGACGGCGTCAAGCTCTATAACGTGACGCCGTCAGATCTGTTTTCCTATATATAGTTTTGCAATTTTTAGTCATTAGTGTGCAACTTTGTGAGGAGAAACCCTAAGACGAATTTTCTGCCATTTTTAAGGGTTTTATACCCTTGGATCTCCCATGTTCAATTGAAGATAAGTAATCAATTAATCATTCAATATGTCTATGTGTTGTTTGATTATATCTTGTTCTTGTCTTTTATTTAACATGCTAGGCTAGATTTATCTTGTGTTTGCTTAGATCTAATGAAACCTAACTATTGATTATTGGTTGTTGGTGTGTTATTAATTGTATTGGATGATTGTTTATCGATGTTAGGCTTAAGAAAACTGGCTAACCTCCTATACGGTAACTTGCTTGAACGTCTTAAGAAACATGAACCAATGCGTACTAAGGTTTTTATGGTTGTATTTAATGCATGAGCGAATTCTCGTGATCCCATGTTAGGAGCTTCTTAGCCGGCTCGACATAGGAGTGAAGTAGGAGCTTATAGAGTTGGGGAAGTACGTACGCCACCCCACGATTGGTATTAAGGAATACACCCGTCATCCACGCAATTAATACACACTAATCAACCGGTAAAAGATAGTTAGGAAGTAAGGAAATCTAAGTAAACACATTTCTCCCCATATAAGTTCCACCACCTTTTCATTTTCAGTTATTTTATTTTATTTGCAATTGTAGTTATTTGGGTTAGTTGACTAGCAACTAATTTCGCCCACTCCTTCAAACCCGAGATTTTACTTGCTTTCATAAAAAATATAAAAATACAAAAAAGAATCTTCCCTCACCCTTAGACCTATTAGAGTAGTTTTTCAATCCTAACGACACTATTCCCCTAGAGAACGATCAATCCCCCGGTACTTGCCACTACACTATACTACATCGGTCAGGTACACTGCCTGGTGGGGATTGCAAGCCTCTTGAGATCCCTCGAGAGGTAAAACCTGTTGTAAGGTCGCAAAACCACGCATCAAGTTTTTGGCGCCGTTGCCGGGGAATAGTTATTGTTTAGGTTGAATTTTTATTTTATTAGGTCTACTCACTAAATTCCTTTCTAGTGAGATTTTTATTTTATTTTTCTAGGTTTCCTTTAGTCTATCTTATTTCTTTGTACTTTTGTTTGTGACACCTTCCACCTACCTCATGAGTAATAGTGATCACTTGATCCCTGTTATTCGTATTTTTCGTCGTGCAAACTTCCAACTACCCGTTCCCGCCCCCATCATAGAAAACAACAACCTTTCACCCGACCACCACTTTGGTAACAATTCTGAGATGGAGGAGTCTGACCATGAGAATGACTATGCAGTTAGTCCATTTTACGACTCAGACTCCGATGAGGATGCTGGTAATGGAGAAGTAGTTAACGAGGAATGGAGAAAAGAGGAAATTGATCCCTTTAAGTATGTTGACCCTAGGACTAAGATCGAAAAGGATAGCCTCTTTAACATGCAATTTTCATGTAAGATTGGTTATCATAGTTTTCATGCTTATCTTAACTCATCTTTGTCTATAAACATTATCTCTCGCACTAATTATAATAAAATCATGGTAGATGAGCTAGAATATCAAGGAGATAACATTGTTGCTAGGATTAAGCTACTACACGTATTCGTAGGAAGTTTTGTGTATTTGGTGGATTTTATGGTTATGGAGAACTTAGGAGAATTTATTGATAAGAAATTAACCCAAGTCATTTTTGGAGAACCCTTCAAAAGGTTGACCAACCTTGACGAAAAACTTGTGGACGGGTTAATTACATTTTCGGATGGGGATGAAGATTTTGTTTACCAAATGCCCCGATCACATCCTAGGTTTAAGAACTTCTCCATTGAATCTTGCAATAGACTTGTGCCTATTGACTTGTTAAGTGAGAATGATAAGAGGAAGGGGCTCAAATATCCACATGAGAAAAATAAGAGATATTATCATGGATGTCTGGAGCTGAATGATGAATACAAGAAGGATGAGGCAACAATTAGATGGCTCACACTCGGATACGTGAGCATAAGCGACACTAGATAAGCCTGACTTTGAGTCTAGCTACAAGACTCGTTAATAAAGAAAAGCGCTTCTTGGGAGGCAACCCAAGCTTTATTTGCTTTGTGTGTTTATTTATGTGTTTGTTTGATTTTATTTGCTTCCATATGTATGTTTAATTTTTATTATTATTGATTCATGTTCAAAACTAAATTGTGAAAATGCTTTATCTTGTTTTTAACTTCGTCTTAACTACATATAAAGGTATTTTGCAAAAGATAAGTGTAAGGGAAATCCAAATCGGTTTATTAGAACAAATGAACATGAATCGTAACAATAATAAATTAACATACATATTAGTAATTGTTTGAGTCAAATGCTTGTATCGAGTCATAATGATATTTTGCGGGAATTCCAGGAAGTAAGGTATAGGTTTTTCCAGAAATTTTCCGGAAACTTAACATGAGAATTCTGTCAGATCATTTCTGACGGCGTCAGGCATTACAACCTGACGGCGTCAGGTTTTAATTTTCTGAAATTTTTGAAAGTTTTGTTTTTCTTCCGGAATTATAAAATGCTTTATTAAATCTCTAACTTATAAACTCCAGGAATCTGCAAAATAATCATTCCACAAGTATTATATCCTTATATAGATTTATCCCGCCGATGTTATTGATGCGCGTGATGTGTCGTTGCGGTTTAGCAGTTTTAATGCCTACTCAAGTTTTAAATTTATATTTAGCCGACTTATCAATAACACACACACTTAACGAGCAGTGTACCCGGTCAGTATGAATATAATGGTAAGTAGAGTGTCGATCACTAAGAGTGGAACGTATTATCTCGTTATTCTAATCGGTATTTTAATATCCTAACGCAAGGGGGTTTCAGCCTGAGAGACTGGCACGATTTGTTTGCAATTAAATAGTAAAATAAACCAATAGGCACGAATCAGCAAGTAGCACACACGTACACAGATAAATACTCGAGACAATAAGAGGGCTGTCCTTATAATTAAGTAGATTGTCACTTGTTTTATTGATAGCTTTATATGAAGTGTATGTAGTTAACCCTTTCTCGTTGGTCCTAATCTTATCGGCGAGTAAACCCTTAATGATTACTTATGTCTAAAAGTTATTCCTAAGTGATCAATTTAGTAATAACCGTGGGAGCCACATTATTTTCCGCAGTCAAATGCCCGCAAGCCACTAATAAACACAGAGGTTATCAATGCACTAATAAGTAGTAACCAAAGACATCAACATATAAACTTTAATTGATGGGAAAGCAAGTATTAAAGGGAGTGCAATCTTTCGTTGTCACATTACACAAGCCACCAATCCTGATGAATTAAAGTTTGCTAACACAATAAAACAAAACTACTTAATGAATTAAACACATGCAGCACCTTCTTACAGCTCTTGTATCTTCGTTTGGTGTGTCTTGTGCTGCCTCCTTGACTGAATTCGTCCTAGGGTTCTGTCCTTCGGTTCTGATATATGTCTGACAAAAGCTTTGGAATTCGTCTGGTCTTGGGGTATTTATAGTTTCTGTCTGAGGGAAGATGCGGCGCATCTAGTAAGTAGATGCGGCGCATTGACTTAACTTCGCGTGGGGTCCAAGATTATAATATTCAGGAATATTCGTACACCGCCAGAAGATGCGGCGTAACTCCATGATTAGATGCGGCGCATGTCCTCTTGTATCTTGGATCGTATCTGGTGATATCTTGATAGAGATGCGGCGCATGTCATGAGTGAGATGCGGCGCATCTGGAGCAGATTAGTCTTGATCTTCTTCATTTCAGTAGACTCTTAACTTCTTGCATGTTTTGCTCCATAATCAGTCCAAAATCGCTAAGTTTCACCAAATGCTTGTTTTTACCTGAGAATTACAAAAGTAAACGATTAAGTATCAATCCTCATACATAATATAGTAAAACAAGTCAAATTAATAGGATAAATGATAGTAATAAAATGTACTTATTTGAGTTCATCAAATATCTCCCCACTTGAACTTTACTTGTCCCCAAGTAAACCTTAGAATTTCTCTTATGAAAATGTATCCTAAAAGATGTTAGGATTTATTTTATATTTAAGCATGTATTCGTTTATTTCATAATCACACAACTAAACACTTAACGAATTAGAAGTATAATAAAATAATTTGATAAAAGCAAATCTAATCGTTTAACTGTCCAGTCGCGATGAATATTCTATCATAAGCTTGGCAAGTATACACATCTCCTCCACTAAAGCTAAGGAATAACAAGTCTAAAGCGGTAAAAAGGGTTTGTAGGCTTAAGGGTTAATTATTCTCTTTCACTATCGATCTCAAATTCCAGAAAAGGCGACAAAATCACAAATACATGATCGAATCCACGAACACGATACTTGCAATTGCTCAAATCCTTAACTCGAATAGGCTAAAGATAGGTCCAAACTTCACCAATAATAATATATCAAAAAGGGCGACAAAATCATAAATACATAGCCGAATCCACGACTACGATACTTAAGATTACTCAAATCCCTAATCTCAATAAATCAAAGGTTTGGTTGGATAAAGAATAATATAGGGTATGGATAACATTTGGGATATAAATTGGTGTAAAATGAAAAATAAACAAAACAAATAAATTAAAATCCTAAGTGTGGTTAATCACTATCCCAAACATCCCATGAATAAGACTCATATCATCGAATAACTCACGCTTTAACACTTGAAACACACGCTTTAGGTAGACACGAATTATACTCAACAAGATCTTTATCAAAGAATAAACCTTAATTGGCGTTCCCATAACTGCCAATTCCCATTCAATCCATAGATATAATATATAACAAATAGTGGTGATATCGACCACTTACATAACTTTACATCGTTGGTTTAAAAAAAACAAACTTCCAACTTTTCTCTCTTTTTTTTTTTTTTTTTTTTTTTTTTTTTTTTTTTTTTTTTTTTTTTTTTTTTTTTAACTAAAGATGTGTAAAATTTCACCACATCACTATAATGATAATTCTGGATAATTTTTCCATACTTTTCATACTTCAGAAATAACGGTAATAGTGAAAGTAGTAAACACACGAAAAACAAACTCAAAGATATACAATATTTACTTTTCACTCCAATTGCATTGTGCAATTTCCCGACCTAACCAAAGATAATGAATTACGCACGCGAACACAGGTAATGTAAGGAAACACACTTTGCCTATAGCAATTAACCAACCACGGATTCTAATCTACAGGGTAGGCTAAGGTGTAAGGGTGTAACAAAACATTTTAAACATAGGTGTAAGAAACGAAAGGAATGGCTCTGAGTGTTTTTCTAGGGGTATCTTACTCTAAAAAATGAGAGTAACAAAGGGTTTATACGGGGGTTAACTAACCAGTGTAGTTAGTTAATAACACATAACATATAAAGGCTATTTGGGTGTAATCCTAGAATTTTACCAATTTAGACAAGTCATTCCAATTATATAAATAATACTCATTATGGTGGTCTCGAATAGTATACAAGCCAAGTTCTAAAGTTTACAAGTCACCGGCACACTCATAGATTTGTGAATTTTGAAAAATCACAATTTTTGAAAATAACGTCTTGTGTGCAGCTATGCAACTTAGATCTTAAACAAAAACATGCTAAAAATTTTTAAGTTTGATATATTAAGCACATTTTAAGCATAATTTTTGAAAAAGTTTAGGACAAGTAAGTGTTAAGTGTTCTAATTCTCCAATCCCCCCACTTAAGTTAAACAACGTCCTCGTTGTTTGTATAAAAGGTTAAAAACTGGAAAATAAAAGAATTAGAACAGAAAAACTCCCCTGAGATTTGCTCGGTATGATCCTCCATTATTGTAAGAGCAAAAATCATTTTTCTTGCGGATGAGAACGTTAAAGCTTCATACTTGATGTATCCACAGGAAATCCAGGAAACTATAATACCACCAATACTTTAAAACACACCTAAGATAAGAAAGGTTCAAACTTGCATAATACATTAGTAGTTAGGAAAAAATAAAACTTAAAAATTAAAACTGAAAATCATCAGGTCAGTCGATGCGCCGTATCTTATGGAAGAAGATACGCCGTATCGAGCCTGGAATTAATACGGATCAGAATAAAGATGCACCGCATCCTTAACCAGGGATGCGCCGCATTAAAATAAACTGATAAATAGTTTTAAAGTCGGAAATAAAAAATGCCGAAAATTAAAATATGATATGACCATTGCAGGAGATGCGTCGCATCTCAGGATTGAGATGCGCCGTATCCTCATGCGGGCCTGACTGACTCGACACAGAAAACAGAATAATAGAAATTCTCCGGGTTGTCTCCCGGTAAGCACTTGTCTTTATTCCAGAGTCTTCAAGTTAGACTCACGTTCAGCTCTTTAATATCGATCATTGATTCCTACATGGCCACGTAGGATCCATTTAGCAACTAAATCGTCACGTATATATTCATGTCCCAAATTCAAAACTCCATTGTAGAATCCATTCATTATTTGATATGGGTACTCAATCCCTCTCTTCATGTCATCATCACTAATAAATAGATATGGAGAAAATTTGTAGCAGATCCTACTAGTGGCATGTTTAAATCCAGGATGAGTTCGGGGCATCATATAAGTGATAATGTCGTTTCCACATTGAAAGGTGATCGTTCCTTCAAATCGTTTTGCATTAATAGTGATCTCCCTACAAAATGGTTTTCCAACAATCACGTCGCCCATATTGCTGTCACAATAGGCATTCATGTCTTCAATAACTGCGAACTCAGTAACAATAGTAAAGCATCCAACGAAGATCGGGACATTAATGAAGGCACCAACTACATTCTTTCCCTTATACTCCACTTTATTTCTCATAATGGAATTGTAAAACTTTCTTGACATGACATTGATTGGTAAAATAGGAAAGAAATTGGCGTCAATACACTTGTACCCAATCATGCATGTGAATTGCAAATTGTAAGCACAATCGGCGTGGATCCTTCTACCATAGTCCCAAGAACCATCATACCCCTCAAATTCATCGTAATTCCTAGTATTAATAACGTTAATTTTTGGACTATCTAGGATTTCTCCATCTTCCAGCTCAGATTCCACATCATCCATGAACAGGTCACTGGATTCTAATGGTCCATTAAGGTCATTAAGTTCAATGTAGTCCCCATTGTAATGTTCGGGTGATTTTTCATGCACTAATACATTGTTCATAAAATTGGCTTCGAAGTCGAAGTCAATTAGTTCTCCGAATCCTTCCATTTTCCTTCTGAAATAATCACAAAAGCATCAGTAGGATCTGTTCGCTAAGAAGAAAAATTAATGAATTTAGAAACGGATATATGAATACAAATAGCTGATATCTGCAGACGATGCGCCGTATCCAAAGAGTTGGATACGCCGTATCTTATAATCGATAAAATTTAATCAGACTTTATCCAGAAAATAGATACGCCGCTTAGAATTTATGAATGCGCCGTATCGAATTAATTAATCAAAAATCGATATTTATTTAAAATTAAATACGTCGTATTGACGAAAGTTAATGCGCCGTATTTTCGTTACGTTTAAAAATACAAGATTTTTGATTCAGAAGATGCGCCGTATCGACAGAGATCGATACGCCGTATCTGTTTAATAATTCGCAAACTGTTTTTAATTAAAATAATAGATACGCCGTATCTGCTAAAGCAGATGCGTCGTATTACTTTATCGCTTAGAAAAAAAAATTTCTTATTAAAAACAGATACGCCGTATCTTGGGGAAAAGATGCGTCGTATCGAATTAATTAAACGCAATACGCCGTATCTGAGAGATCAGATGCGCCGTATCGTTTGATTTAGCACAGTACAACGATAGCAGAACAGAAAAAATACGAAAAATAAAAACAAATATTAAAACACACAAACAAAAATAAACACACAAACAAAAATAAAGGAAAACAATTAACACACAATACAACAAATATGCAAAATAATACAATGATGCAATTAATCTAATAAAAAGAAAAACCTAATTAAAATACTAATCAAATTAACAGATAATAACAATTCACTCCCCGGCAGCGGCGCCAAAAACTTGATGCGCGTGATGTGTCGTTGCGGTTTAGCAGTTTTAATGCCTACTCAAGTTTTAAATTTATATTTAGCCGACTTATCAATAACACACACACTTAACGAGCAGTGTACCCGGTCAGTATGAATATAATGGTAAGTAGAGTGTCGATCACTAAGAGTGGAACGTATTATCTCATTATTCTAATCAGTATTTTAATATCCTAACGCAAGGGGGTTTCAGCCTGAGAGACTGGCACGATTTGTTTGCAATTAAATAGTAAAATAAACCAATAGGCACGAATCAGCAAGTAGCACACACGTACACAGATAAATACTCGAGACAATAAGAGGGCTGTCCTTATAATTAAGTAGATTGTCACTTGTTTTATTGATAGCTTTATATGAAGTGTATGTAGTTAACCCTTTCTCGTTGGTCCTAATCTTATCGGCGAGTAAACCCTTAATGATTACTTATGTCTAAAAGTTATTCCTAAGTGATCAATTTAGTAATAACCGTGGGAGCCACATTATTTTCCGCAGTCAAATGCCCGCAAGCCACTAATAAACACAGAGGTTATCAATGCACTAATAAGTAGTAACCAAAGACATCAACATATAAACTTTAATTGATGGGAAAGCAAGTATTAAAGGGAGTGCAATCTTTCGTTGTCACATTACACAAGCCACCAATCCTGATGAATTAAAGTTTGCTAACACAATAAAACAAAACTACTTAATGAATTAAACACATGCAGCACCTTCTTACAGCTCTTGTATCTTCGTTTGGTGTGTCTTGTGCTGCCTCCTTGACTGAATTCGTCCTAGGGTTCTGTCCTTCGGTTCTGATATATGTCTGACAAAAGCTTTGGAATTCGTCTGGTCTTGGGGTATTTATAGTTTCTGTCTGAGGGAAGATGCGGCGCATCTAGTAAGTAGATGCGGCGCATTGACTTAACTTCGCGTGGGGTCCAAGATTATAATATTCAGGAATATTCGTACACCGCCAGAAGATGCGGCGTAACTCCATGATTAGATGCGGCGCATGTCCTCTTGTATCTTGGATCGTATCTGGTGATATCTTGATAGAGATGCGGCGCATGTCATGAGTGAGATGCGGCGCATCTGGAGCAGATTAGTCTTGATCTTCTTCATTTCAGTAGACTCTTAACTTCTTGCATGTTTTGCTCCATAATCAGTCCAAAATCGCTAAGTTTCACCAAATGCTTGTTTTTACCTGAGAATTACAAAAGTAAACGATTAAGTATCAATCCTCATACATAATATAGTAAAACAAGTCAAATTAATAGGATAAATGATAGTAATAAAATGTACTTATTTGAGTTCATCAGTTATGCAGGTTTTCGTGTTTGTTTTCTCAGGTTTAACAAGTTATTTTGGATAAGGAGATGTATGTGGAATCTAGCTTTTGGCGATGCATTAGTCTTGAAGCTTCAACATTACCTTGGAAGAAGATCTAACCATGTTACCTCTTTATCCACCGAACGAATCAGGGGAGTATTTGATTTCATTCTTTTACCTTATTTACTTTTACATCTTGTTATTTGAACATTGGGGACAATGTTCATCTTAAGTGTAAGGGGGGGGGGGGTAAAATACGATACTTTAGAGAATGCTTTTACGCTTGATTTTTCGTTTGTTTAATGGTAGATGTGTAATAAAACTGAGAGAAATACCTGTTAAGGCAATTTTAGTGCCAAATTTAAATTTTTTTACAACATATAGGAGTGAAACTTTGATCTTAATGAGCGTCTCACGGATAAGAGTTATATGACTAGCACAAAAACCATACCACTAAAAAATTTTCCACCCCCAAATATGTGAGGTTCGCCCCTAGAATTGGTAGGAAAAGCATTTATGCTATGATGTGTGTACCGGTAGCACTTAGATTCTAGAACTTGTGTTAGGACCATTCCGAGGCCACAAGTAAGACTATATTCGTGTAGTTAGATTTACTACATGATAAGAGGCGTTAGGATTAACCTATTGTTTTACACCTGTGTTTTTGTTATAATTACATTGGCTACATTGGTCAAGTAATTCTCCCACACCCTTTGCGTTGTACTCATTTTTAGTACACGATACCCCTAGTACACCCCTCAGAGCCTATCTTTTCGTTTCGACCTTTAAGCATTTTACTTAAAGGAAGAATTTGTTACACCCCACTTAAACGTACACCCAAATCGCCTTAGCGTACCTTGTATGCACTCATTTTTAGTGCATTATTGTTACAACATTTGTTTAAACCCCAAGTTAATTATCTAATTGATTACATGGTTGCTAAGTCGAGTCATATCTTTGTACATATTATTTTGGGACGATTGGGACTCATGGGTAAAGTACTAGTGTAATGGAGTAATGGGGAAGAACAACATTATTACCCCCATATGTGCTAAATATTTTAAAAGTACTCTAAGTGTTTCGATTATCTTAATTCGAGTTATTAGAATAGTTAATTGTAAAGTATATAAAAGTTCAAGTGTAAGGGGAATGCGACGCTGATGCGTGGTTTTGCGACCTTACAACAGGTTTTACCTCTCGAGGGATCTCAAGAGGCTTACAACCCCACCAAGCAGTGTACCTGACCGATGTAGTATAGTGTAGTGGTAAGTACGGGGGATTGATCGTTCTCCACAGGGAATAGTGTCGTTAGGATTGAAAAACTACTTTAATAGGTCTAAGGGTGAGGGAAGATTCTTTTTGTATTTTTATATTTTTATGAAAGCAAGTAAAATCTCGGGTTTGAAAGAGTGGGCGGAATTAGTTGCTAGTCAACTAACCCAAATAACTACAAATGCAAATAAAATAAATAAATGAAAATGAAAAGAGTTGTGAAACTTATGTGGAGAGAAATGTGTTTACTTAGATTTCCTTACTCCCTAACTATCTTTTACCGGTTGATTAGTGTGTATTAATTGCGTGAATGACGGGTGTATTCCTTAATACCAATCGTGGGGTGGCGTACATACTTCCCCAACTCTACAAGCTCCTACTTCACTCCTATGTCGAGCCGGCTAAGAAGCTCCTAACATGGGATCACTAGAATTCGCTCATGCATTAAATACAACCATAAAAACCTAGTACGCATTGGTTCATGTTTCTTAAGACGTTCAAGCAAGTTACCGTATAGGAAGTTAGCCAGTTTTCTTAAGCCTAACATCGATAAACAATCATCCAATACAATCAATAACACACTAATAACCAATAATCAATAGTTAGGTTTCATTAGATCTAAGCAAACACAAGATAAATCTAGCCTAGCATGTTAATTAAAAGACAAGAACAAGATATAATCAAACAACACATAGACATATTGATTGATTAAATGAATATTTATCTTCAATTAAACATGGGAGATCCAAGGGTATGAAAACCCTTAAAGATGGCAGAAATTCTTCTTAGGGTTTCTCCTCACAAAGTTGCACACCAATGACAAAAAATTGCAAAACTATATATAGAGTTTAAGGGCTGACGGCGTCACGTTATGGATCTTGACGCCATCACCTCGCCGTGTCTAGGGTTCCCGGATGGCCTTCTTGACGCCGTCCCTCTTTAGTGCTCCAAAATCCGCTCTAGCTTATCAAGGGGTGACGCCGTCAGAAATGGGCTTGACGCCGTCTCGCTTTAACTTAAACCGTGATGGCCTTGATCACCTTAAAGGGTGACGCCGTCAGAAATTCATTGTAAAATTCTCTGGCTTATCATGTGTATTTTTCATGTCTACCTCTTTTGCCAAGCCATGACGCCGTCAGGAGCAATCCTTGACGCCGTCAAAGGTACTTTTCTAGCCGATTTTGAGACTTTGTCGTTTTCTTCACTTTTATGCTCCAAAAACGTCCAAAATGCTTCCTTTTCCAGATTTCTTCTCCAAAGTACCTAAAATGACAAAAGGAACAATTTAGGGCAATATATGATCAAATAAATACGATTTAGGGCTTAAATGACCCCCTAAAAGCGGTACACTTTTCGCTTCATCAAATACCCTTACACTTGAGATTTGCTTGTCCTCAAGCAAATGCGCTTTTATTCTAATCAAAATACAAGTTAGGGGTCATTTAACGCTAATATAAAAGTAATTACTGATGCGTGGTTTTGTAACCTTACAACAGGTTTTACCTCTCGAGGGATCTCAAGAGGCTTACAACCCCACCAGGCAGTGTACCTGACCGATGTAGTATAGTGTAGTGGTAAGTACGGGGGATTGATCGTTCTCCACAGGGAATAGTGTTCGTTAGGTATGAAAGGCTACTCTAATTAGGTCTAAGGATTGAGGAAGATTCTTTTTATGTTTTTATAATTTTTATGAAAGCAAGTAAAATCTCGGTTTTGAAGGAGTGGGCGGAATTAGTTGCTAGTCAACTAACCCAAATTACTACAAATGCAAATAAAATAAAATAACAAAAATGAAAAGTGGTGAGAAACTTATGTGTAGAGAAATGTGTTTACTTAGATTTCCTTACTCCCTAACTATCTTTTACCGGTTAATTAGTGTGTATTAGTTGCGTGGATGACGGGTGTATTCCTTAATACCATTCGTGGGGTGGCGTACTTACTTCCCCAAACTCTACAAGCTCCTACTTCACTCCTATGTCGAGCCGGCTAGGAAGCTCCTAACATGGGATCACTAGAATTCGCTTGTGCATTAAATACAACCATAAAAACCTTTAGTACGCGTTTGGTTCATGTTTCTTAAGACGTTCAAGCAAGTTACCGAATAGGAAGTTAGCCAGTTTTCTTAAGCCTAACATAGATAAACAATCATCCAATACAACTAACAACACACTAACAACCAATAATCAATAGCTAGGTTTCATTAGATCTAAGCAAACACAAGATAAAATTAGCCTAACATGTTAAACAAAAGACAAGCATAAGATAGAATCAAACAACACATAGACATATTGAATGATTAATTGATAACTTATCTTTCAATGAAACATGGAAGATCTCAAGGCAAAAAGCCCTGAAAAAGTAGCTAAAATCGTCTTAGGGTTTTATCCCAAAATTCCACACACTAAGCTCTCCCTTAATGACAAAAAATTAGAAAACTATATATAGACTTTTGCATCTGACGGCGTCACCTTATGGATTGTGACGCCGTCACCTCGCCGCTTTTAGGGTTCCCGGGTGACCATCTTGACGCCGTCCCTCTTTAATTCTCCAAAATCCGTTCTGGCCTATCAAGGCTTGACGCCCTCACCTCTTGAACGTGACGCCGTCCCCTTATGAATTAAGCCGTGACGCCCTTGATTTAGTTAAAGCGTGACGCCGTCAGAATTCACATGCTAACTCACTGGCCCGTCATGAGTAAATTTCACATCCCACTTTTCTTGCCAAGGCATGACGCCGTCCAGAGTTAAGTCTGACGCCGTCAAGAGTAACTTTTAGCCGATTCTTGAGACTTTGCCGTTTTCTTCACTTTGATGCTCCAAAAACGTCCAAAATGCCTCCTTTTCCAGATTTCTCCTCAAAAGTACCTAAAATGACAAAAGGAACGATTTAGGGCGATATTTGATCAAATAAATACGATTTCGGGCTTAAATGACCCCTTAAAAGCGGTACACTTTTCGCTTCATCAAATACCCTTACACTTGAGATTTGCTTGTCCTCAAGCAAATGCGCTTTTATTCTAATCAAAATACAAGTTAGGGGTCATTTAATACTAACATAAAAGTAATTACAACAAATAATCGTTCCACTTCAATCATAATAAGCACGGAGATTACATACTAGCACCTCACAAGTAGTGTTTAGATACTCACATCTCTCAAGTGTCATCAAAATAAATCTCATAAATGAAAACGGAAAATATCTCTCACTACCTGTCATAGCAAATAGATTACCATAGGCTTGGGAAAGGATCGAAAACCTCCTCCACTAGGCGTAAGCACCAAAGATAAACTATCAAAGAGGGCTTTTAAATGGGTTGTAATGTTAGGTGTAGGGAAAAGGAAAACACGGTTTGGTTGGATAAAGGATATTTTACTGGTGGCGAGTTAAAAATCTTGGTCAATTACATGTACTATACAATGTTGCTAAGCCAAGACTAGACTCGATCTTAAGCTAGAAACGAAATAACAAAATAACAAAAAACAAACATAAAATAAAACGGGATGGTAGTCCGTATGTTTTTTCTATTTTTCATTTTCTCATTTTTTTTTGTATTTTTCTTGATTTTTCGATTTTTTTTTTTTTTTTTTTTTTTTTTTTTTTTTTTTTTTTTTTGCATACACTTTTGCCCTACCATCCAAAATAATACATCATAGGGGCATTGCATTCCCCTTACACTTGAATTTTTACATAACTTTACAATTACTAATCTAATGACTCGAATTAAGATAACTGAAAAACTTGGAGTACTTTTAAAATATTTAGCACATATGGGGGTAATAAATGATGTTCTTCCCCATTACTCCATTATACTAGTACTTTACCCATGAGTCCCAATCGTCCCAAAACAATATGTACAAGGATATGACTCGACTTAGCAACCATGTAATCAACTAGATAATTAACTTGGGTTTAAACAAATGTTGTCACAATAATGCACTAAAAATGAGTGCATACAAGGTAGGCTAAGGCGATTTGGGTGTACATTTTAGTGGGGTGTAACAAATTCTTCCTTTAAGTAAAATGCTTAAAGGTCGAAACGAAAAGATAGGCTCTGAGGGGTGTACTAGGGGTATCGTGTACTAAAAATGAGTACAGCGCAAAGGGTGTGGGAGAATTACTTGACCAATGTAGCCAAAGTAATTATAACAAAAACACAGGTGTAAAACAATGGGTTAATCCTAATGCCTCTTATCATGTAGTAAATCTAACTACACGAATGTAGTCTCACTTGTGGCCTTGGAATGGTCCTAACGCAAGTTCTAGAATCTAAGTGCTACCGGTACACACATCATAGCATAAATGCTTTTCCTACCAATTCTAGGGGCGAACCTCACATATTTGGGGGTGGAAAATTTTTTAGTGGTACGGTTTTTGTGCTAGTCATATAACTCCTATCCGTGAGACGCTCATTAAGATCAAAGTTTCACTCCTATATGTTGTAAAAAATTTTAAATTTGGCACTAAAATTGCCCTAACAAGTATTTATCTCAGTTTTATTACACATCTACCATCAAACAAACAAAAATCAAGCGTAATTGTATTCTCTAAAATCGTACTTTTACCCTCCCCTTACACTTAAGATGAACATTGTCCCCAATGTTCAAATAACAAGATGTAAAAGCATAAAGTAAAAGAATGAAATCAAATACTCCCCTGATTCGCTCGTTGGATAATGAAATTACACGGTTAAATCTTCCTCCAAAGTAATGTAGAAGCTCTATGACTAATGCATCGCCATAAGCTTGATTCCATAAACATCTCCTTGTCCAAAATAACCTGTTAAACCTGAGAAAGCAAACACGAAAACCTGCATAACATCGGCGGGATAAAATCTATATATAAGGATATAATGCTTGTGGAATGATAATTTTTGCAGATTCCTGGAGATTATAAGTTGGAGATTTTAATAAAAACTTTTTATGAAAACAAAACTTTCAAAAATTTCTGGAAATTAAATCTGACGCCGTCAGGTTATAACCCCTGACGCCGTCAGAAATGACCTGACAAAAATTTTCATTTTTAGTTTCCGGAAAATTTCTGGAAAAACCTTCACCTTACTTCCTGGAAATCCTGCAAAACATCACTATGACTCGATACAAGCATTTGACTTAAACAATTACGAATATGTATGCTAATTTATTATTATTATGATTCATGTTAATTTGTGTTCTAATAAACCGATTTAGATTTCCCTTACACTTATCTTTTGCAAAATACCTCTATATGTAGTTAAGACGAAGTTAAAAACAAAATAAAGCATTTTCACAATTTTCTTTTTAACATGAATCAATAATGATAAAAATTAAACACACATACGGAAGCAAATAAAAACAAACAAACAAGCAAATAGACACACAAAGCAAATAAATAAAATAAAGCTTGGGTTGCCTCCCAAGAAGCGCTTTTCTTTATTAACGAGTCTTGTAGCTAGACTCAAAGTCACGTACATTACGTGATTCCATCATCGGTCACGGTTCCTAGGCCATTCTCCTTCCCGGTTTTATATTCCGGTCCTAATTTCAAACAATCCTTGTAGAAACCGAATATCCTTTTCATAACATAGTCTACTCCTTTACTTCTATCCTCATCATTCCTATAGTAGACCGCTTGCTTGAGCTCCTTCTCAACATTTGACAAGTGTTGGAATTGTTCTATCTTATATGGCATTTGGTAGCTTACTTCATCGGTCTCATCCTTAAATCTAACTATCCCTAAGGAAGGTTCATAAGTCATTCCAGAGACCTCAACAAATGGTTTTCCAAAAACCACTTGAGTTAAGGATGCATCGACTATTGGGCGGATATCTTCAACAATTACAAAGTCGGTGACATAGGTGAAGTTTCCTACATAAACCGGTAATCCCTTAACTCTTCCCGTGAAGTTACTCATCCAACCCTTGTCAGGGAACATCCTATACCCAAGTTGATTCTTCATTATCAAGTTGTAGTGGGCTCTAGTCATGATGTTTATGGGTGATTTAAGGTCGATGTAAGCTTTCCACACATGTAGATGTCCGATGTTGCATGGTATGTTGAGATTAGAAGGGTCGCCTATTTCAATGATTGGTCTACCTAGGAAGTATGGTGTCTCGAGGTCATCGAATAAGTTTGTATGATATGCGCGCTCTTCCTTAGTGGGTAGCCTATTGAAGTAGTCCTCATCATCATCTACTTCTTCAATCTCACTTGTCCTAACTTCCTTATCAACCTCGACTTTCTTATCCTCATCCTTAGGTTCACTATTATCCTCATTCCTATCAATTGGTTTAATAGTGACAATGTTGACAAAGTGGACGTGTTTGGATGAAGAGGGGTCTTTTACTTGGGGTCCGCTATTTGTGTTCCTAGCGTCCTTATGTGGAGGTGATAGCACGTGGTTATTGAGGGCTTTCAACAAATTGTCGATTTTGTTGGTCATCTCTGTTTGTTGTTGATTGAATTCGGATTCGAATCTAGCTATCCGAGCTTCTTGAGATGCCATAAATTGAGACATCAATCCTTCAAAGTTATTGGTACTACCATTGCCGGAAGGATTGTTGTTGAAAGTACGGTTCGAGTTGGAACCGCTTGATTGGAAACGATTAGGTGGGTTGGAAGAATTGGTTTGTTGTGAGTTTTGGTTTTGTTTCCACCTAAGGTTCGGGTGATTTTTCCATGAGGGGTTGTATGAATCACCGTAATGGTTTGGCTCGGGTTTGAAAGTGTACCACTTGTCTCCCGCTCCGTCGGTACGCGAGGATGCGTAGTCCACAAAAGCTTGTTCGGGGAGTTCCATGCAATCACGAGTGTCGTGGGGACCACTACATAATTCACATGAAGAAGTGATTTTGTTCACTTGGCTTGAAGGTTTAGGAGCCTCGTAGGATTTCATTAGAAACTTGACTTGGTCTTCAAGTTCTATGATCCTACGGTCAGAAGTGCTTGAATTGTTCGAAGGCAAAGATATTGCCTTGACCGTTTTATTCAAATCACGGGGATCACTCCAACTTTCGTTGTCATAAAGAGCAAGATCCTCTAGGAGAGCCCATGATTGTTCCGCACTTAGATCACGTAGCTTGCCACCGGCCGATTGGTCAATGGTTTGCCTCGTGGAGAGATTGATATGGTCATAGAAGATTTGGACTTGGAGCCAAAGTTCTATGCCATGGTGAGGGACTTTTTGGAGTAAGTCCTTGAATCGAGTCCATGCCTCGTAGAGAGTTTCGCCTTGACGTTGTTGGAACATCAAGATATCATTCCTTAGCTTGGTAGTTCTTCCCGGTGGGAAAAACTGAGCAAGGAAACGAGTGGTGAGATCATCCCAAGAGGTGATGGATCCTGCGGGTTGACGTTCTAGCCACTGACTAGCTTGGTCCCGCAGAGAGAATTGGAAGAGACGCAATCGGGTCGTCTCTCGAGTGGCAACATCAAGGTCTATAGAATCAACGATTTTAAGAAAGTCCTTGAGATGTTGATTAGGATCTTCAGAACGAAGTCCATGGAATGCGCATCCGCTTTGCACCAACCGGATGGTGTCGGATCGCAAGGGTGTGATATTGGCTCCTTGAGTGAGCTCAATGGTGTTTCGATAGCCATGGTGGCTAGGACGGGAATACTCTCCTAAAGTACGGGCTCTAGGAGGTGGTGGTGGTTGTTGTGGTGGTGGGTTGTGGGGGTTAAGGATATTACCATCTTCCATGATGTCGGATGGTATGGTTACGAACAAAGACACGAAGAAAATAGATAGACTAAAGAAAACCTAGAAAAATAAAATAAAAAATCTCACTAGAAAGGAATCTAGTGAGTAGACCTAATAGAAATAAAAATTCAACCTAAACAATAACTATTCCCCGGCAGCGGCGCCAAAAACTTGATGCGTGGTTTTGTAACCTTACAACAGGTTTTACCTCTCGAGGGATCTCAAGAGGCTTACAACCCCACCAGGCAGTGTACCTGACCGATGTAGTATAGTGTAGTGGTAAGTACGGGGGATTGATCGTTCTCCACAGGGAATAGTGTTCGTTAGGTATGAAAGGCTACTCTAATTAGGTCTAAGGATTGAGGAAGATTCTTTTTATGTTTTTATAATTTTTATGAAAGCAAGTAAAATCTCGGTTTTGAAGGAGTGGGCGGAATTAGTTGCTAGTCAACTAACCCAAATTACTACAAATGCAAATAAAATAAAATAACAAAAATGAAAAGTGGTGAGAAACTTATGTGTAGAGAAATGTGTTTACTTAGATTTCCTTACTCCCTAACTATCTTTTACCGGTTAATTAGTGTGTATTAGTTGCGTGGATGACGGGTGTATTCCTTAATACCATTCGTGGGGTGGCGTACTTACTTCCCCAAACTCTACAAGCTCCTACTTCACTCCTATGTCGAGCCGGCTAGGAAGCTCCTAACATGGGATCACTAGAATTCGCTTGTGCATTAAATACAACCATAAAAACCTTTAGTACGCGTTTGGTTCATGTTTCTTAAGACGTTCAAGCAAGTTACCGAATAGGAAGTTAGCCAGTTTTCTTAAGCCTAACATAGATAAACAATCATCCAATACAACTAACAACACACTAACAACCAATAATCAATAGCTAGGTTTCATTAGATCTAAGCAAACACAAGATAAAATTAGCCTAACATGTTAAACAAAAGACAAGCATAAGATAGAATCAAACAACACATAGACATATTGAATGATTAATTGATAACTTATCTTTCAATGAAACATGGAAGATCTCAAGGCAAAAAGCCCTGAAAAAGTAGCTAAATTCACTTTTATGCTCCAAAAACGTCCAAAATGCTTCCTTTTCCAGATTTCTTCTCCAAAGTACCTAAAATGACAAAAGGAACGATTTAGGGCAATATTTGATCAAATAAATACGATTTAGGGCTTAAATGACCCCCTAAAAGCGGTACACTTTTCGCCTCATCAAATACCCATACAACAAATAGTCGTTCCCCTTTAATCATAATAAGCACGGAGATTACAGACTAGCACCTCACAAGTAGTGTTTAGATACTCACATCTCTCAGGTGTCATAAAAGTATATCTCATAAATGAAAATGAATAATATCTCTCACTACCTGTCATAGCAAATAGATTACCATAGGCTTGGGAAAGGATCGAAAACCTCCTCCACTAGGCGTAAGCACCTAAGATAAACTATCAAAGAGGGCTTTTAAATGGGTTATAACGTTAGGTGTAGGGAAAAGGAAAACACGGTTTTGTTGGATAAAGGATATTTTACTGGTGGCGAGTTAAAGATCTTGATTAATTACATGTAGAATATGGCGTTTCTAAGCCAAGACTAGACTCGACTTAAGCTAATGAAAAAAATAACAAAAAGATAAAATAAACATAAAATGAAACGGGATGGTAGTCCGTATGTTTTTTCTACTTTTTTTTTTTTTTTTTTTTTTTTTTAATTTTTTATTTTTTTGTGCATACACTCTTGCCCTACCATCCAAAATAATACATCGTAGGGGGGTTGTATCCCCCTTACACTTGAACTTTTACATAACTTTACAAATAATTATTCTAATTACTCGAATTAAGATAATCGAAACACTTGGAGTACTTTAAAAATATTTAGCACATATGGGGGTAATAATGTTGTTCTTCCCCATTACTCCATTACACTAGTACTTTACCCATGAGTCCCAATCGTCCCAAAACAATATGTACAAGGATATGACTCGACTTAGCAACCATTTAATCAATTAGATAATTAACTTGGGGTTTAAACAAATGTTGTCACAATAATGCACTAAAAATGAGTGCATACAAGGTAGGCTAAGGCGATTTGGGTGTACATTTAAGTGGGGTGTAAACAAATTCTTACTTTAAGTAAAATGCTTAAAGTTAGAAACGAAAAGATAGGCTCTGAGGGGTGTACTAGGGGTATCGTGTACTAAAATTGAGTACAACGCAAAGGGTGTGGGAGAATTACTTGACCAATGTAGCCAATGTAATTATAACAAAAGCACAGGTGTAAAACAATGGGTTAATCCTAATGCCTCTTATCATGTAGTAAATCTAACTACACGAATGTAGTCTCACTTGTGGCCTCGGAATGGTCCTAACGCAAGTTCTAGAATCTAAGTGCTACCGGTACACACATCATAGCATAAATGCTTTTCCTACCAATTCTAGGGGCGAACCTCACATATTTGGGGGTGAAATTTTTTTTTAGTGGTACGGTTTTGTGCTAGTCATATAACTCCTATCCGTGAGACGCTCATTAAGACCAAAGTTTCACTCCTATATGTTGTAAAAAAATTTAAATTTGGCACTAAAATTGCCTTAACAGGTATTTCTCTCAGTTTTATTACACATCTACCATTAAACAAACGAAAATCAAGTGCAATTGTATTCTCTAAGGTATCATCATTTACCCTCCCCTTACACTTAAGCTGAACATTGTCCCCAATGTTCATTCAAAGGATGTAAAAGTAAATAAGGTAAAAGAATGAAAACAAATACTCCCCTGATTCGTTCGATGTGGATAATCCGGTAACATGGTTAAATCCTCCTCCAAGAAAATGAACGTTGAAAGCTTCCCTTCCGAAATATAAATCATCTTCTTGTCCAATATAACCTGTTAAACCTGAGAAAACAAACACAAAAAACCCAAAGCATCAACCTGAACAAAGAAAACTCACAACTAGATGTAATTCCAGACTTAGAAATAAAAACAAAATGATTAAAGATATAATGCTTGTAGAATGAATATTTGCAGATTTCCTGGAGTTTATAAAACTAAAGATTTAATAAAAACTTTATGACTCCGGTAGAAAAACAAAACTTGCAAAATTTCCAGAATTTTACACTTGACGCCGTCAGGTGTTAACCTTGACGCCGTCAGAAGTGACCTGCAGAAATTTTATGGTTAGTTTCCGGAAAATTTCTGGAAAAAATTATGCCTCACTTCCTGGAAATCCTGCAAAATATTCATTATGACTCGATACAAGCATTTGACTCTAACAATTACTAGTATGCATGCTCATTTAATATTGTTTTGATTCATGTTCAATCTTGTTCTTGTAAACAAATTTGGATTCCCTTACACTTATCTTTTGCAAAATACCTTTATATGTAGTTAAGACGAAGTTAAAAACAAAATAAAGCATTTTCACAATTTACTTTGAAACATGAGCACAAACAATAACAATTAAACTTGCATACGGAAACAAATAAAATCAAACAAACAAACAAACAAATAAAGCTTGGGTTGCCTCCCAAGAAGCGCTTGTTTTTGTTCAAGTCACGAGCCTGACTCTACCCTTATTTAACGAAAATAGGGGAGGTTTTCCCTACACTTAGGATTAAGTGCGGGTGGAAGTAGCGATACACACCCTTAGGTTGGAAATATGCCACGTGAGGTGAAGGGGGTGAGTGAATGGCTTCCTTCATCCTAAAACTACCCGGATAATATTGGTTTATGGGTGGGTCGGTTCCTCTTTTGTCTCCTAGATGTAAATCTAAGGATGAAAAGGTGTGTAAAGATTGAGGTTCCGGCTCATCAACACTAGGAAATTCCCTAGAACTAAGGGTAAGGTTATCATTACAAGTATTCAAACCTATATCCTCTAGTGGTGCTTGTTCCAAGGGTTCTACCTCCATCGGAATTCCTAAAGTTTCTTCTACATCTTCCGGGTAAGTCACGGGCGGTGTGTGTGCCTCAAATGATGGTTGAGTATTTTGTGGGCTTATGTTATTGACCTCATCATTCCACGTGTCAAGATCACCTATATCCTCATCATGTGTTTTGGTAGAATCTATCCTAAGCATTCTCCTAAGTATCTCACGTGCTTCTCTAGGCATCTCAACTTCAATGTCCGAATCATAAGGATCTTCCTCAATAATCTTATGTTCAATTTGCCTAAAGGATTCATCATGTGTTCCTTGAGATTCAAAGTCATTGGTCATAAAACCTAGGTCTTTTTGATCAATGTGATCATGCTCGGCTAAATCCTCCTCAATTGTTTTCTTAGGTAGTGATAACAGCAAACCTAGTGCTTCATCCAACTTATGGTTTGTTGCAACGGCTCTCTCCATAATTCCTTGGCAAACTAGGTCGCATTTCCTATTGGCCTCACTAAAACGAGATCTTAAACATAGAGGTTGTTCATAAGAATCTATCCTAGGTGAAGGCTCATATGATTCATAGGTGTCTCTAAATGAGGTATTTTGAACTTCTTGGTGCTCTAGCCACTCAACCATATCTTGCAATCTTAGAAGTCTAAGTGAAAAGTCCATTTGAAGCAAATTACAAATAAAATCACAAAGAAAAGATAGACTACGAGAAAGCTACAAAATAAAAAGAAAAAATCTCACTTGATAGGAATCTTGTGAGTAGACCTAATAAAAATAAAATTTCAACCTAAGCAATAACTACTCCCCGGGCTGCGGCGCCAAAAACTTGATGCGTGGTTTTGCGACCTTACAACAGGTTTTACCTCTCGAGGGATCTCAAGAGGCTTACAACCCCACCAGGCAGTGTACCTGACCGATGTAGTATAGTGTAGTGGTAAGTACGGGGGATTGATCGTTCTCCACAGGGAATAGTGTCGTTAGGATTGAAAAACTACTTTAATAGGTCTAAGGGTGAGGGAAGATTCTTTTTGTATTTTTATATTTTTATGAAAGCAAGTAAAATCTCGGGTTTGAAAGAGTGGGCGGAATTAGTTGCTAGTCAACTAACCCAAATAACTACAAATGCAAATAAAATAAATAAATGAAAATGAAAAGAGTTGTGAAACTTATGTGGAGAGAAATGTGTTTACTTAGATTTCCTTACTCCCTAACTATCTTTTACCGGTTGATTAGTGTGTATTAATTGCGTGGATGACGGGTGTATTCCTTAATACCAATCGTGCGGTGGCGTACGTACTTCCCCAACTCTACAAGCTCCTACTTCACTCCTATGTCGAGCCGGCTAAGAAGCTCCTAACATGGGATCACTAGAATTCGCTCATGCATTAAATACAACCATAAAAACCTAGTACGCATTGGTTCATGTTTCTTAAGACGTTCAAGCAAGTTACCGTATAGGAAGTTAGCCAGTTTTCTTAAGCCTAACATCGATAAACAATCATCCAATACAATCAATAACACACTAATAACCAATAATCAATAGTTAGGTTTCATTAGATCTAAGCAAACACAAGATAAATCTAGCCTAGCATGTTAATTAAAAGACAAGAACAAGATATAATCAAACAACACATAGACATATTGATTGATTAAATGAATACTTATCTTCAATTAAACATGGGAGATCCAAGGGTATGAAAACCCTTAAAGATGGCAGAAATTTGTCTTAGGGTTTCTCCTCACAAAGTTGCACACCAATGACAAAAAATTGCAAAACTATATATAGAGTTTAAGAGCTAACGGCGTCACGTTATGGATCTTGACGCCGTTACCTCGCCGTGTCTAGGGTTCCCGGATGGCCTTCTTGACGCCGTCCCTCTTTAGTGCTCCAAAATCCGCTCTAGCTTATCAAGGGGTGACGCCGTCAGAAATGGGCTTGACGCCGTCTCGCTTTAACTTAAACCGTGATGGCCTTGATCACCTTAAAGGGTGACGCCGTCAGAAATTCATTGTAAAATTTTCTGGCTTATCATGTGTATTTTTCATGTCCACCTCTTTTGCCAAGCCATGACGCCGTCAGGAGCAATCCTTGACGCCGTCAAAGGTACTTTTCCAGCCGATTTTGAGACTTTGTCGTTTTCTTCACTTTTATGCTCTAAAAACGTCCAAAATGCTTCCTTTTCCAAATTTCTTCTCCAAAGTACCTAAAATGACAAAAGGAACGATTTAGGGAAATATATGATCAAATAAATACGATTTAGGGCTTAAATGACCCCCTAAAAGCGGTACACTTTTCACTTCATCCCTACGATGTATTATTTTGGATGGTAGGGCAAGAGTGTATGAAGAAAAAAAAAAAAAATCGAAAAAATCAAGAAAAATACAAAAAAATGAGAAAAAGAAAAGTAGAAAAAACATACGGACTACCATCCCGTTTCATTTTATGTTTATTTTATGCTTTTGTTATTTTTTTTCATTAGCTTAAGTCGAGTCTAGTCTTGGCTTAGCAACGCCATATTGTACTTGTAATCAACCAAGATCTTTAACTCGTCACCAGTAAAATATCCCTTATCCAACAAAACCGTGTTTATCATATCCCTACACCTAACGTTATAACCCCTTTAAAAGCCCTCTTTGATAGTTTATTTTAGGTGCTTACGCCTAGTGGAGAAGGTTTTTGATCCTTTCCCAAGCCTATGGTAATCTATTTGCTATGACAGGTAGTGAGAGATATTATCCGTTTTCATTTATGAGATATACTTTTATGACACCTGAGAGATGTGAGTATCTAAACACTACTTGTGAGGTGCTAGTTTGTAATCTCCGTGCTTATTATGATTAAAGTGGAACGACTATTTGCTGTAATTACTTTTATATTAGCGTTAAATGACCCCTAACTTGTATTTTGATTAGAATAAAAGCGCATTTGCTTGAGGACAAGCAAATCTCAAGTGTAAGGGTATTTGATGAAGCAAAAAGTGTACCGCTTTTAGGGGGTCATTTAAGCCCTAAATCGTATTTATTTGATCAAATATTGCCCTAAATCGTTTCTTTTGTCATTTTAGGTACTTCGGAGAAGAAATCTGGAAAAGGAAGCATTTTGGACGTTTTTGGAGCATAAAAGTGAAGAAAACGACAAAGTCTCCAAAGCTGCTGGAAAAGTACACGTGACGGCGTCAAGGATTGCTCCTGACGGCGTCACGGCTTGGCAAAAGAGGTGGATATGACAAATACACGTGACGCGCCAGAAAGTTTTACAAAGGAAGTCTGACGGCGTCACCCTTTAAGGTGATCAAGGCCGTCACGGTCTAAGTTAAAGAGAGACGGCGTCAAGCACAATTGTGACGGCGTCAGCCCCTGACGCGCCAGAGAGGATTTTGGAGGATTAAAAGGGGACGGCGTCAAGAAGGCCATCAAGAAACCCTAACCGCGGCGAGGGTGACGGCGTCAAGCTCTATAACGTGACGCCGTCAGATCTGTTTTCCTATATATAGTTTTGCAATTTTTAGTCATTAGTGTGCAACTTTGTGAGGAGAAACCCTAAGACGAATTTTCTGCCATTTTTAAGGGTTTTATACCCTTGGATCTCCCATGTTCAATTGAAGATAAGTAATCAATTAATCATTCAATATGTCTATGTGTTGTTTGATTATATCTTGTTCTTGTCTTTTATTTAACATGCTAGGCTAGATTTATCTTGTGTTTGCTTAGATCTAATGAAACCTAACTATTGATTATTGGTTGTTGGTGTGTTATTAATTGTATTGGATGATTGTTTATCGATGTTAGGCTTAAGAAAACTGGCTAACCTCCTATACGGTAACTTGCTTGAACGTCTTAAGAAACATGAACCAATGCGTACTAAGGTTTTTATGGTTGTATTTAATGCATGAGCGAATTCTAGTGATCCCATGTTAGGAGCTTCTTAGCCGGCTCGACATAGGAGTGAAGTAGGAGCTTATAGAGTTGGGGAAGTACGTACGCCACCCCACGATTGGTATTAAGGAATACACCCGTCATCCACGCAATTAATACACACTAATCAACCGGTAAAAGATAGTTAGGGAGTAAGGAAATCTAAGTAAACACATTTCTCCCCATATAAGTTCCACCACCTTTTCATTTTCAGTTATTTTATTTTATTTGCAATTGTAGTTATTTGGGTTAGTTGACTAGCAACTAATTCCGCCCACTCCTTCAAACCCGAGATTTTACTTGCTTTCATAAAAAATATAAAAATACAAAAAAGAATCTTCCCTCACCCTTAGACCTATTAGAGTAGTTTTTCAATCCTAACGACACTATTCCCCTAGAGAACGATCAATCCCCCGGTACTTGCCACTACACTATACTACATCGGTCAGGTACACTGCCTGGTGGGGATTGCAAGCCTCTTGAGATCCCTCGAGAGGTAAAACCTGTTGTAAGGTCGCAAAACCACGCATCAATTAGGCTTAACTTTAAAGGACCATAGTTGTACAATCTGAAATTCTAGGGACCAACCTTGTATTTTCTGAAAATCATCTCCAAGGGTTATTCTTGCCATAGATGAATAGTACAAGGACCATAGATGTAAGCTTTTCACTTTTGAATACCAGGGACTATTTCTGCCAACTTATGAAACTTCAGGGACTGAAACTGCCAATTTTGTAAACTTTGCTTGTTTTTCACCTGTTTTCAATCCTTTTGTACCTGAATCGTATAAAAACACATTCTATGGATATTTGTAGCATTATGTGACTTTTCAAAGTATTTTTGGCTGTTTTTGCAGTTTAAATGGGAATAAAATGATGAGTATTTAGACACTCATCAATCCCCCACACTAAACTATTGCTAGTCCCTAGCAATCTTTTGTGAAAATTTAATGGATTTTATGTCTCTTTACCAAAAGCCATTACTTCTGGAGTAGCCAATGTTTTAGTATGATACTTTGGTACATTAATAACCAAATGATTTTGAGCAAACCATCAGCTGTCAACGGATTTGATTTGTCTTTACCAAAAGCCATTTGCTTCTGGACTAGCCTACTCTTAGATAAAATACAGTTATTATCTTGGTGAGCTGATTACCAATTATGGTTTTCCACTGCCTTTACCACAAGCTATAACCTTGTGGGCTAGCCAACTCTTCACTTATAAAGATATGGGGAGTTGAATACCATACAATTTTTGGCAAATTGTAAGCCATAAAGGGATTTGAGACATCTTTACCAAGAGCCGTTTGCTCTCGGATTAGCCAATCCTTATGTGGGTTAGACATGGTGGACTGATAACCATTTGTTGTGTTAGTGCAAAGCACTTCCACCAAATGAAAAAATTTTAAAATTTTGGTCAAAACTGGGGTATTAGGGCACTAGAAAGTACAATGTGACAAAATTCGAGAGAATACCCCCCCCCCCCACACTTAGAATTGAATATTGCCCTCAATATTCAAAGCACTGGCTATTATGCCGACATTAAAAAGGTAACGCTACTAGCTAAGAGTGGGAACCAAATCTTTTTATATATATACACATTTTTTTTTTTGAAACTATATACAACAGCAGGGGCAACTCCCCCACACTTAGGTGTTAGAAAAGAGAAAGAAGTCAGAGACATGGGTGAAAACCCATGTTGTGCTAATATTTTTGTTCACCGAGTCACTTAGCTTGACTCGACCCCGAATTTATTTGTTCATGGGGAAGCAAGTGGAATAAACCATCTCCATCGGACTTTCATTCAATGTGTTTAGATAAACATTGAGTTTCTTGAAAGTTCCACTCCGATGAGATACATCCGGCTCAAAAGATTGATAAATGGAGATGCCTGGATCAAAAACTTTGTCCTCATTCCCAAACGAGTGAGGGACAGGACAAGCTACCTTATAAGCACTGAAAGGTAGAAAAACTCGAACGACATATGTGAAGTCAATATAATGGCGATCCTCAACAGGAATTGTCACATATGTCGGAGAAAGATCGGGATTAAGAGTTGAGGTCACATCATCAAGTTTATGAATAATAGAGTCCTCGACCTCATCGTTTTCTAACTCTTCATCAAAGAGAGGATTTATTTTGCTAGAAAAGTAATCATCATCAAATTCAAAAAGAGCATTCGAATAGACTTTGAGACTTTCATTTTGAACTTCCTCATCAGAAAGTGATTCATCATTACTGGAGGAAAAATCATCATTTGAATTGAAAAGGGGATTAGAGAAAATCCCGAAAGAATCATCGAAAAGAGGGTTAGAAAACGTCCCGGAAAAATCATCAGTAGTGTCAAGAGGTTGATCACTACTAAAAGAACCGTCACTTTCACTGTCGGAAATATCCTCAGACTCACTTGGGATTGGGATAAGGTTCTCAGCACTAGACTTTATGAATTCGTCCGATTCCTTTTCAGGAATAGTGCTAATATGCTCATCCCCCATAATAAGAGAGTCCTTGGGGTCCAAAGTTGGAAAGAATGATGTGTTTACAATAGACTGAGGGAGTTGAGAAATGATATCGCTCAAAGGAATAGTACTCTCCTCGTCATCATCGTCGTCATCGAGCATGCACGCCTGATTAAATAAGAAACGATTGTGTGCAGCTCGCTCTATGGCAAGTAACTCTTCCATAGATTCACCATGATGCTCTTCTTGGGTAGGCTTAACAGCCAAATCATTAAATGTATCCATCATATTTTGAAGTTTTTGGATAACATTATCAAGAGGAGATGGCTGAGGTTGAATCATTTGATCATGTGGAGGTTGGTCATGACAAGAATAGTCATAGTTGTCACAAGGGCCATGCTCATAGACAAGCGGGGTCCTCGTTTGACAATCGGATTCATGATGCGGACCTCCACATGACTGATTCGGAGAATCATATGGATATCGGTCATACCCGAAGTTTTGATTACATGGATCTTGTTCATAGACAGACGTATTTCCTGCTTGACAATTAAAACTTAGGTGTGGACCTCCACAATGGTCACAAAGATCATTTGGCATATTTTGAAATGATGTGTCATCGCAGTTTTGATAGCACGGTTCTTGCCAGGATCTTAAATCGTTTTGACACCAGGAGCTGAAATCGTTTTGAAAATTTGTAAGCGTATTTTTGATTTCAGAAGTGCAACACGTGCAAAGTCCATGAATAAACCCACATCCTTTGCAAAAGCATCGTTCACAAAGTGAATTATCCCCCGACGGATCTCCACATATAATGCAATTATACTGAATGATTGGAGATGGCTGGGGTTGTGGAGGGTGTTCGGAAAAACCTTGAGAATCATCGATGGAATTAAGCTCTCTTTTGAGGGCTACTTCACACCAATAACAAGGTCCACGATCCTTTGGTGCATGCTTTCCACACCGCTCACATGCACACTTTGAACAACGAAGACTTTCAATCAATGGGCTTTTACAATCAAAACATTTATACCCGAGTGACGACATAAGAATTAAACGCTAATGAGGGTTAAGAAGATAGAATCAAACGGTTTAAGAGGATGAAGAAAAATATTTTTGGGTTTTTGGTTTTTCAATTTTTTTGGATTTTTTGGAAAATAAATTAATTAAAACAAGATCAAGCAAAACACAAGGAACTTAAAACCTTAAATCAACCAGCGTACGGTAGCTCTCTGACTGAAAAATGCACAGAGTGGCGGAGAAGCAAAGGTGGGCAATTAATGCTCCTTAAAAACCCGCTTCTTTCAGTTCGACAATTTAATGTCAAACTATCCTTAAACCTCCGTTATAGTTTGTTTATCAATCAAAGGTGAGCCGAATTCGCAAGCGACACAAAGGCAAGTTTTAATCTTTGGTTTGGGAACTTATTATAATAATACCCAATTTGAGGAATATTATATTAATTTTGCTTTTATCTTTTTTTATTTTACAATAAAACAGAAAATGTTTTTGGGTTTTTAATTTTTATATGATATTATATATAAAAGAAAAGAAAAATATTTTTGTATTTTATATGGTTTATGGGAAATAGGAACTTCACAAGGAAGGATCTCAAATCACTAATCGCTAAAACTTTAAACAATATTGTCGCAACACAACCTCCCCGGCAGCGGCGCCAAAAATTTGATCCGTGCTAAATGGTGTATATAAATATTATGCAGACGGATACACGTGAATAAATACAAATCACCCCTTTAGGAAAAAGGATACTTGCAAAAACTCACGTTTGTGTGTGTGATACCAGGTAAGTGATTACCCGGGTCGTTTCCCAACGAGGAGTGAATGGACAACCGTTAAAGGTTTGGATTAAAGTGACTGATGATTAGATATGAGATTTTTGATTTTTAATTCTAATTGACAAATGAGAAACAAATTCTCAAAATAAAATTACGATTTAAACTAAAAAATAAAAACGCGAAACAGGAAATCTAAAAACGGAATAAAAACTGAAATAATTGGAAATCTAATCTTACAAGTGCAATTTTATTTTTCTTAAATCCTAAATAATAAAATAAAATTTTAGAAAAAAGAATTATATTTTTCTGACTTTTATATTTTTTATTATGAATTAAAAACTATTAAAACTAATAAAAAGGATTAAAAATAGTAAATGACTTAGGAAAAATCTGAAAAATTCAGTTTAAGTCTAAAATAATATTCTAAGTCCAGGAAAAATAAAATTAAAAGTTATCTAAGCCCTAATAAGCAAATGGGCTGAAAAGCAGTTTGGGAAATAAGCTAAAAATAAGCTAAAGTTATCCAAAAATTCCCAAAAGCTCAGGAATAGTTCAAACAACTTATTAAAGCATAAAACAATAGATAAGGCACAAATAAGCAAAAGAAATAAGCAGAAAAGCAGTTTGGCAGTTTAAAAACTTATGCAGAAATGACAGGCTAATCAGCCAACTTGCAGAGCAGTTTTAAGCAGCAGAAAAGTGGAAGATTATGGGGGCAAAAGCTTGCTAGTACTACTGGCTACTCTAAAATACTAAAAGCCCCAAATTACAACAACCAATTGAACTCCAATTGAGCAAAAGACCAGATGGCTTAAGAAGATGAAAACTGTGCAGGGTTGAATCAGTCCAAATGGGCTGATTTGCAGACAGAAAATAAGCTGATAAATAAGCTCTAAAGGGAAATCCAAGCACAGAATCTTAAAACCTATACTACTAGCTATATGTAAACTGAATCTTAGTAAATAAGCTCAATGGAATAAGCCAGAAACTAGCTAAGAACAGCACCTAAAAAGGTAGTGTTCTGCTCAGTATACACTGAGCAGTATGATTTTGCAAAACTAGGCTAGGACTATAGGCACTAAACAAAGGACTCAAAACATCTTAAATGGACTACATGGGACTCAGAAACATCAAAGAAAAAGTCTCAAACTGCTTAATGCAGATTTGAGCTTATAAGATCATACTTATTATCTAATTTTGGCACTAGTCCACAGAAATTATCAAATGTGCTCAAAACAATTAAAATGCTAACAACCTAAACTTATCTAACTTGGATTAAGCAAGATCAAAGTCGAGGAAGAAGCAAATGAACTGTACACTAAATTTAACCCATCAAATAAGCTTAAACCAAACACTCCTTTAAAAGTCAAAAACTTAGTTTAAAACTAGCAAAGGTTAAAATAAGCTGAGTTAACTGAGTACAGATATGTAACTAAGTGTAAAATAAACTAAATAAGCAAAATCCAACTCTGAATAAGCAGTTTACATAAGCAAACAAATTTAAGCAGTTAGAAGCTAATTTGGACTGTTTTTTAGTTTTTTAAGTAAAAATAAGACTTAAGCTTATACTAACAATTAAACTAACCTAGAATGACTTCAAATGGGACAAGTAACCAAACAACAAGCAATAAGCAGTAAAATAAGCAAATGTACAGTAAAACAGGAAAATAGTGCAAAAAATATGGAAATTAGCTTACAACTGTGAGGCAATGAAACAGGATGAACTAGATCAGAACTACCCTTGGTTTGTCACTTACCAAGCTTAAACTCCACTCAGCTTATCCCAGATCAGCTGATCACACCTGAATTGCTTATTTTATTGAACTTTGACTTTTCTTGACTTTCTTGGTTTCTCAAATTTAAACTAGCTAGAATCTAATACAAGCTTATAACAAGCTATATTAAGCTTATATAAACTCATATGAAGGGTATTGTAGCTTGTGAGTGATTATTTAACTTGATTCGAATTATAAGTAAACATGAATTTTAATGTAACTGAAATTCAATACAAGATTGCTTGAAATTTAACTGAATATGACTTGAAATAACACTGGAAACTTGAAATTACAACTTTAACTGAAATTGAAACTTAAAACAGACATTAAGTAAATTTTACACTACGAAATGGTCTAAAACTAGTGACAACTATTTCTTCTGGCCTTCATTTCTTTATATAGATATCTCAGAAGCTTCCTTGATCAATCTTGATTAAATCCCACTCGTCCAATTGCTCTCAATTCATCTCAGCTGTTAAATCTATTTTTGGCGGGAAATGGGTCAAGTGGGTTTTTGGCTTGTTCTGAGCACATGTGGGGGTTAGAGTGTGGATTGTTCTCATTGGAGGAGGGGGAAAGGTGATGGTCAGGAGATAAGGAGGTATTGCAGAGAAAACAATGGGTGAGTGTGGTATGGTTTGGCGGGGTGGTATTGAAGAAGACAAGTTTGACTTGTCTGGGTTATTTGTTTGACCCCGATATTTAGTTAAAGGTTGGTGTGTGTTTTATTTTGGGCTGGGTTTATTATTAGGATTGGGTTAGTTGGGTAAATGGGATTAAGGGTATTTGTTTGGTTTAGGATTGGATTTGGATTAGGCTTAACTTTAAAGGACCATAGTTGTACAATCTGAAATTCCAGGGACCAACCTTGTATTTTCTGAAAATCATCTCCAAGGGTTATTCTTGCCATAGATGAATAGTACAAGGACCATAGATGTAAGCTTTCCACTTTTGAATACCAGGGACTATTTCTGCCAACTTATGAAACTTCAGGGACTGAAACTGCCAATTTTGTAAACTTTGCTTGTTTTTCACCTGTTTTCAATCCTTTTGTACCTGAATCATATAAAAACACATTCTATGGATATTTGTAGCATTATGTGACTTTTCAAAGTGTTTTTGGCTGTTTTTGCAGTTTAAATGGGAATAAAATGATGAGTATTTAGACACTCATCAGGCATCAATACTTCATTATTTGTAATCTTATTTACATCATTGTAAGACCTTTTAATTATGTTTTCTAATGCTAAAGTTTATGAGTTTATGTCTTTGATTGACATGAGTGGTTAGTTTTATTTATGCTTGTTTGGAATCATGTGAATATTGATATGGAGTGTTTGGTATTTTGCAATAAAGAATTATGGCTTTGCTTATGAGTTTGTTTGAATTATAACATGTCTAAATAACTTGTTGATAAATCATAACCGGATTTAGAGGTCGAAAGAGCTTCTTGTCATGATTTGTTCCAAATATTAATGCGCATATATATTTGGTATTTCATAATTGACAACTATGAATAAACATGTTAAATGGACTTGTACTGATTGATTCAAGAGTAGCTGTCGAAAGGGCTCTTGTGAACAATTGGTAAAATCATATTTCTAATAAATGGTTTATAATGAATCGGTTTATAATAACATTCACAGGCCGAAAGGGCGTGTTAGTCTAAACCGTGATATATGCAATTTCATGATATTACCCATTGAATTGGAATTGTATGCCTTTAGATTTTGTATACTATTGCTTGATTTCTACCCGAAACTTCCATACACTCCATTGATGTATATACTAGTTCCAAACAAGTATTTTTTATAATCTTATTGAATTCACATAATCATCATTTTTAGTGTTACTTGTTGCTTATATGGTATTTTGGGACGTGACAACCAATTACCACCTTTTATTGCTTATTGTTACATAGATTCTTCGTAATTGAAAACACTCAAATCCTAGTGAACGACCTCGGCTTACCAACCAAAACTAGCTACATACGAAAGGGTCATACTTGCCCGTGTGTTCTTAGCTTTATCCGGTAATTCGAGTTATAAATTTAAAACTAGTAGTCGCGAGACGCATCAAGTTTTTGGCGCCACTGTCGGAGATTTGTTTGTGTTTTTGTGTGCTTTGAATCTGTGTTTTAATCATTCCCTAGTTGTGCCGCCTTTGCTTGCGAAAAAAATAAATAAATAAATAAAAAAGAAAAAACCGAACCGTCCGTCCGATCGGAATTCCATCCATCCGATCGATTCCCTAACTTAAAAATTTTTCCGAGCTGACCATCCGATCGGTTGTTCAAATCCAACTTTTTCCGAAACCCTCCAACCGATCGGCTGGAATCCTAAGCCGATCGGTTGAACCGTTCTGATCAGAAACCAACAATTTTTTTTCTTTTAACCGTTTTACCTTTTTACCTTAATTCGAGCCTTACCCAAAACCATTCCTAGTTGTGTTTCGCCTTGACAAAACCCTTATTTGTCAAGAAAGAACCAATTAACTCCTTCTCAAAAACAAACACCACCCAACCCACTAGTTTATTTTTCAAAAAAAAAAAAAAAAAAAAAAAAAAAAAAAGGTCATCACTAGTTTATTTTTCAAAATTTTCTCGTAGTAATAGTAATAAATAATAATAGCAATATTTTTCTTATAGTCGTTAAGTTATTTTTCTTTTACGTCATAAAAAAAATTATCAAAAAGATTTTTCTTAATGTTTGTTTTCATTATGTTTTTATTTTTGCTTTTTGTGATATTTTACGAATCGATCCGGGTTTGGATAAACCCACACTTGTGGGGTAAACAACTTGTTAGTCCATTTTACGAGCTTAAAATCAAAAAGAGGACTAAACCTGAACCCAATCTGAAACCACCGTTCATCGAGGAACTATATGTCATAATCGACATATTCAAAGAGAAAGTCAAAACTCCGCCCGATTCCCCAACCATAATCGTCATTGATCTCGATGACCAACCCATGTGGTCAAGCACTAGGACCTTTGCACCAATACCTAGTTCCGCTATTATTCAACGCCCTCTTTCCAACAATTTCCATATCAAGGGTACCCACATGCAAATGATTCAGGAGAATCAATTTGAGGGGAGAATCCGATCCGATCCTCACCGACACATCACTGATTTTCTTGAGATTAGTAGCCTATTCCACTATGGTGAAAATCAAGAGGAAGCGGTTAAATTGAGGACTTTTCCTTTCTCATTAACCGGAGAAGCCAAGATTTGGTTGAATGAATTTAATGAAGGAACAATTACTACGTGGGAAGAGATGAGAGAAGCTTTTATTAGCCGATACTTTTCTCCCGCAAAGTTTAAACTTCTCCTAAACGAAATTCACAACTTTCACCAACTCGATCACGAAACTCTCGTTGATGCTGGGCTCTGAATGAAAATTATGCTTCACACTTGTTATGGACACGGTCTAACCAAAGGAGAGATCATTCAAACATTCTATCATGGTTTAGAGGATCCAACTCAAGGAATTCTCGACGCTGGAGGAATCTTCCTCTACAATACTCCCAACGAAGCATTCAAACTCCTTGAGGACAAGGTCCAACTCAAGCTCGATTTCTCAGAAAATTCTCTAATCATGCCCAAACCAAAAACCGTTGTTTCTGCCGGTGGAAGCAACATCGATTCTGACCACACAATATTGATGGAGAAACTTGAAGCTCTCGCTACAAAAATCGATTCCGAATTTCTGAAAATAAAAGGAGAGCTGAAGGAGATACGAGATGATCGTAGAGACAACGAAGGACACCACGCTTCAGAAAACTACATGGAGGATGACACGCCGATGTGTGAACCTCATGAAGCCAGTTACATCCAAGTATATCACGACCTAAAACCTAAAAATTCGTACTCCTATCTAAACCACAACCCAAACCGTTCCCATCCTCACTTCTGACCCCGATATGAAATGCCACATCCATCACAATATTCCAAAACCTCACCGGAGGACATGATGAATAAGTTGATGGCTAGGCAGATGGAAGCGAATGAAGATATGAAGAATCAAGTGGTTGAATTGGAACATCAAATTGATCAGGGAAAAAGAAACCACCAAGCGATTATCCAGGACTTGGAGAGGAAGTTAAAATATTTTCATGAGAAAGAAATCCGGTGTACCACATTCCTTCCTCACGCCACAAAAACCAAGTCTAGATACGAAGTTTCCGGAGGAATATTCAAATCACCACCAATTCGAAATGAACATGATAAGGGTGATGTTGAAGTTATCGAGGAGGATGAAACTGAACCCATTCCAACTATGCCTAACCTGAGCCCAATCATGTCTAATTCACCAACCGTGTCACCTTTCCTTGAGGATTGCACCATGCATATCCTGGCCACTGAACGTCTAGTGAAAGAGAAGACGTTTACACATGATGAATTGTCAAATCATGTTGGTAATGAGGAACTCAATGCAACTGGAGACGTTGAAAATGATGTCTTGAAAGAAAAAGAGATTAAGAAGCAGGAGAAGGGAGTGTCAAAGATACCCAACAAGAATGGAGAATTGGAAAGAAAGCTAGACGAGTGGTCTAATCCACAAAATCCAGTTTCTTCAAAACAAAATGGTAGGACTGACCCACCTCCTCCAGCTCATATTGAAAACGTGAATGACATATTCACTAGGAGTGGAAAGTCTGCTGACCCTCTGAAAAATCAAAAAGATTCGCCACCTGTCTTCGTTTTTAATAAAATCAATCAAGCGTTCAAGATAACAAAAAGGGATTATCACATGGTAAAATCAAAAGAATCAAATGTATCCCCGTCACTTGTGGAGTACATACAAAAGATCCCATACCCTCAACGTTTAAGAACTGAAATTCCCTATGTGAACCGTATCGTCAAAGTATCCTAATCCGGGGAAGAGTCTAGCTAATGATTCAGTAATAAATTAAGCGCTTCTCGGGAGGCAACCCGAGCTTTTACTTGTTTGTTTGCTTATTTCTGTTTTAAATAAACATGTACACCCTTTTTGAATTTTTTTTTTCAAAACTTGGAAGATCTTAAGTGTGGGGGTGTTACGTGCTAATGATGTTTAATATTGCTTGCATTTTGTGTGTTTTGTTTGTTTGTTTTGTTTTTGTTTGAATAATTGCAGTGGGTGATGGAGGAGGATGCTTGGATCATAAATTGATTGATCTCATAAGCTTATGCTAGCATTTGCTTAGCACCTTATCATATGGAGTTTGATCGCTATTTCTTGGCCCCGGAAGTTTCGTTTCTCTTGGACTATTTATTTATTTATTTTCCCAATTTTACATTCTTTGATGTTAATTTTTATTACATTTTGGACAATGCTTAACTTAAGTGTGGGGGAAAGTAAATAGAAAAAACGAAACTACTTTTCAAATTTATAATTTTTGGGGCCAATTTAAAATTTTGTATACTTGTTTGCCCTTATGATCTAATTGTTTTCACGCTTTTAGGATAATATATTAGAATAACTGGATCAATCCACTGGTGAAATCTGTAATTTTGAAAAAATTGAGATGTGTCCCGATTAATATTACAATCCATTCTGGGATCGATAACATTTGCTAGCACATATTATAGCCTTTTCCACTAATATGTGAGGATTTGAGCATGTTCCATATTTAGCATACATCTTTTATGCTTGGATCTTTTGCTATGAGTGTTCCGGTGATTTTATTTATTCTAGAACTTGTACTTGTAAATCATTACCAGACCGCAGTAAGATCACATTCGTGTGATATAAGTGTATTCGTGTGATAAAGAGGCATCCTTAGGAATAACACCAAATGGCCATCCGTTTACAAAATAATTTTTGCTAACCACATCGGTTAGTTAACCTCATATTTGGAACCCATTTGTTAGCGTTTATCTTTAGCGCTAGATACCCTTAGTTCACCCTCCGAACCAATCCTTTTCATTTGTGTTACATCCAGAAAAATACAAAAATATTTTACACTTTAAACCTTAGCCTAACCCTTTGTCAAAGTCTAAATGGTGGGTTGCTAGTTGCTTGGTTGTTGGATTGTTTTTGATGATTATTAGTTAGCCACACTTCACCATCCGTGTGTGCCATTCTGACAAAGACGAAGACTGCAGCTTCTTATTTGTATTTTTGTGGTGTATGCTTATACGAAGTGTGGGGGGGAGATGTTATGTATGAAAGAAAAAAAATGTGTGAAAAAAAAAAAGAAAAAAAAAATGAATAAGTCATCGTAACTATGAGGTGACAATTATAGCCAATGTGCTATATATGAAGATGAAGAAAGAAAGTTATGTGATATGTTGTTAGCCAATGAGCAAAATATGAGGAATATTATTATGGCAAATCGATGTATCGATATGGGAAAGTCAAAGAAGAGGAAGTTGTTAACTATAATCATTTACGGGTTTGCGGTTTGTTCGGTAACTAGCAACAATGGGACTTAGACTTGACTTTATTTTCCTTTTTAAAACCAATTTCATAAATACTCCCATGCCTTATCCCTATCCTTACCAAATTACTTTATTCGTTGTTAGCTTTCGAGCATCCGGATATAGTGATGGCTTTGTGAAAATATGTAGTGCATGGATATTGTAGTGACCATCCGGTTTTTGAATAGTTGAAAGACGCGCCAGTGATCTAGTGTGTATTTCGGTGACCATTCGTTATGTAAGTAACACGCCAGCGAACCAAGGTACAATCTAGTGACCATCCGTTGTTTAGCTAGTCAAAAATTCGCGCCAGCGAACTATTATATTCTTGTATGAAATGTTTGAACATTAGCCGGTAACCTTTAACCTTAAACCCGAATAAAAGTCCTCTTTAGATGTTTACACTTGGCGCTTACGCCACGTCGGTGGAGTTTTGTTTCTTGTACAAGCCTATGGTAATAAACGGATCATGACTGAGCAATGAGTGTGATTTCTCTTATATATACTCCACTACCTAAATAAATGAGTGATTTAGTGAATTATACTTCGTTTCTTTTTTGTGAGGTGTTTAGAAATGTTACTCAAGCAAGAAAATCTATGGGTATTGTCATACATCTCGGTTTTTCACCATAATGCTTAAAAATGATGAATCGTATCTTGTACTTGCACTTGGTAGATTTGCATCATAATTTTTATAATCATTTTTCACGCACCATGTGAGATCTATTTTTATTAATATTTGCTTGAGGGCAAGCAAACCCTTAAGTGCGGAGGAGTTTGCGCTCATTTTCTCTTTTATTAAAATTAAAAAAAAAAAATAATATAATATATATATATATATATATATATATATATATATATATATATATATATATATATATATATATATATATAATTTATATATATATATATATTTCGATATTCCAAAAAAAAAAAAAAATTCAAAATTTTTAAAATTTTATTTTCATCTTTCCATTTAGGTATGAATTTCGATTTTTCTTTTTCTAGATTTGCTTGAGGGCAATCAAAGTTCAAGTGTGGGGGAATTAGATAACACTCAAATTGTACATGTTTTTAGGAGCGTTATCGTGGATTTTATACATATATATTTATCACCTTTATGAACTTATGGTACTTAATGAAGTATAATTTCTATTTTAGGTTCATGGAAGCTCACGACAAAGAAAACGAAGAAAAAGACGAAAAAATGATCAATAAACGAAGATTTATGCATGTACGAAGAATTCCTGACAAATTCAAGTCTCGTGGAATATATTCGAGAAGATAAAGTCATCAAGTTATTGGTCTAAAGACTCAAGAATAAAGTACAAGAAGGAAAACGAGAAAAGAAATGAAGAAAAGAATCTAAAACGAAGAAATAATGGAAGACTCGTTGTTCCCGACACACCTTCACCATTTTGGCCATAACTTGAGCATACGAACTCGGATTTAGTTGATTCAAGCGGCCACGGAAAGCTAAGAGAAAGATCTACAACTTGGTTTTTATCATTTCTAGCCAGAAGGGTCCATACGAATGGTATTATCCCGCAACCGATCGGATGGAGCTGCCTGGTCTGCCATTTCTTCATCACTAAGACTCCATTCGTGTATAAAACAATTCTAGATCATTCCTAAGCAGATTCTAGTCCATTCTAAGCTACTTGGTGTGCAAGTTGAGCATTAATGACCCTAGGCCTGGGTTCAAGTATAAATAGACATCATTTGTGTATGTTTTCATAATCCCAACTTGAGAGAACTTCTCTCACACCTCTCCTACCACCACTACTCTCTCTCAAAGCACAAAATTCGTCATTAATCCCCTGGAAACTTTGGAGGTTCAAGAAATCATCAATTGGAGGCCAAAACATCAAGAAATCATCACCAAACTTTGAGGCATCAATACTTCATCATTTGTAATCTTACTTACATCATTGTAAGACCTTTTAATTATGTTTTCTAATGCTAAAGTTTATGAGTTTATGTCTTTGATTGACATGAGTGGTTAGTTTTATTTATACTTGTGTATAATCATGTGAATATTGATATAGAGTGTTTGGTATTTTGCAATAAAGAATTATGGCTTTGCTTATGAGTTTGTTTGAATTGTAATATGTCTAAATAACTTGTTGATAAATCATAACCGGATTTAGAGGTCGAAAGAGCTTCTTGTCATGATTTGTTCCAAATATTGATGCGCATATATATTTGGTATTTCGTAATTGACAACAATGAATAAACATGTTAAATGGATTTGTAATGATTGATTCAAGAGTAGATGTCGAAAGGGCTCTTGTGAACAATTGGTAAAATCATATTTCTAACAAATGGTTTATAATGAATCGGTTTATAATAACATTCACATGCCGAAAGGGCGTGTTAGTCTAAACCGTGATATATGCAATTTTATGATATTACACATTGAATTGGAATTGTATGCCTTTGGATTTTGTATACTATTGCTTGATTTTTACCCTAAACTTCCATACACTCCATTGATGTATATACTAGTTCCAAACAAGTATTGTTATTAATCTTATTGAATTCACATAATCATCATTTTTAGTGTTACTTATTGCTTATATAGTATTTTGGGACGTGACAACCAATTACCACCTTTTTATTGCTTATTGTTACATAGATTCTTCACAATTGAAAACACCCAAATCCTAGTGAACGACCTCGGCTTACCAACTAAAACTAGCTACATACGAAAGGGTCATACTTGCCCGTGTGTTCTTAGCTTTATCTGGTAATTCGTGTTATAAATTTAAAACTAGTAGTCGCGAGACACATCAGAAGGCGACCGAACTCATGAACCGTCAATAAAAATCGCAAATGAGGCATCAGCTTTACAATTGGGGTGAGAAACAAGCAGAACTATTTTATGGACCAACACTATTTTTATCAAACTATTACATAGGTTTAGCCTAAGACACTGAATCCCACCTGCCCAAACTCATGAACCGTCAATTCATGCAGGGAAGCACAAATGTTATAAATAGATCTATCGGGGTGACTCCCTCGTTCGGTTTGACCGGATAGGCAAATGCGAGTGTATAACATGTCAAAACACGAGTGTCACGAGATAGGCACTTGCAAGGGCTTTATTTAACGTGCTTCTAGAGCACGCACACTGTCAAGCTTCGGTTGCATGAACTTAGAGCTAGCGTAATAGACTATTTTATTTTTGGTTGCATACCCTACACATTGTCCACATCTCAAATTCTACATTAAGGTAAACTGTATTTTCAGGACATTGTAAGCAACACAATGGTCACAAAACTTTTATGGAACTCACAGTATCTTTACTGCTCTATCATAAACTTATGAACTCACCAACCTCGTGTTGACACTTTGAGCATGTATTTTTAGGTTTAAGGCGATAACCTAGTTGTGAAGGCTTTTGGTATGACATGGCATGGTCATAGAAGACTCTGATGTATTTGGGACCGCTTGATTTCTTTTATGGGCTTATATCTCCGCACCGTTTTGAAATGTTGTAAACAAATCACTTTTGAATATGAAATCTATTTTAAACGGTTGAGGTAAAACCGTTCTTTGTACCTTGTGTTGTAATACCAATTTAGTAGCACCCAAACATGTATGCTTCCGCTAAACCAGATTTTGGGGGGGTGTTACAGATTGGTATCAGAGCCTAGGTTATAGAGAACTGGGTATTTTAAAACCGATACTATAACTGCTTTTAGGAAAACTTAACCCTATGACCGCCACATGCCTGCCTGCCAAGCTGATGCCTCATTTTCGATTTTTATTGCTAATATAATTGATGAGATGTGCGCACTGTTATTGGATAAGTATATCCATCTATTTTCGATATCTACTATAAGTATCTTCGACATACTTATACACACGCATCATACTCGTCGTGGCATTACGCCTTTTCTCTACTCAATCTCATCAATCGTCCTCGAGTGTGAACATTCGCCTTAATTATTTAAGCAGTTTTAAAAGTAAGGGACATATTACTGGTGTAACTAAGCTGAGTATTTCAAAATTTATTGAACCTCGGTGGAATATAGACTGATCACCTATATTCGACCAGGGACAGTGGGACATAGCCTGATCACCTATGTCTGACTTAGGGGTAAATTTTGCGATACTGAGAGTAGTTATACTAGAGTTATGTCCAGATTGATTTTCTACTTGACTCCTGAAAGTTTTAAAAATTTCTGTGTATACAGGAACATTCACATCTACATACAACACCGTCGATTTCTTTCCTTTTTACACATCGATGAAGCCTTTTTGATTCTACAAAAGGGGCGAGAAGTAAACGAAACTCATTAAAAACTTATTAAAAACATAATTGTACCAAAAATGAGTTTATATTTTGTAATCATCAAAAAGGAGGAGATTGTTAATACAAATAATGTCAAAAACGTCATTTGCATTATTCGGTCTCTATACGTTTTGATAATCACAAAATATAAAAACACGTTACGTAAAACTACACTTTTTGATCGAGAAAACTCGTTTTGACAACGTCTCGACTACAATATCACTTAAGGTATGAACAAACACTATACCAATTTAGTTAAGTGATCAACGAAGATGTTTTCTTTAAAACCTCACATTTTTATGTGACAAAATATTTTTACAAAAGTATTTTTGTAATTATAAAGAAATATTTTAATAAGAAAATAAATTTGTATTTCAAATTCTCTAACAGCTAGTTTTCCTACCCAAATCAGATACATTTTTATCAGATAAATTTTCACTACACCATGACAAAAATAGGAGCGTCTTAAGGTGATGATCCCTTATATATACAGGACCGTCCCCGCTCCTCCTGGTGCTTATAAATACTACATTATTCCCTGCAGAAAATTAACCCCTCTTGGCACAAAAACATGATGTTCTTTCTTTATTCTTCTTTGATCACTATAACGTGTTTATATGTGTTTATAAGTGATCCCGTCATCCTCTATATCATAGTGCAAGAGAAGAACGCTCGTATTCGTTAATAAACGAAGTGTTATAGATTAGTCATCACACACATGTAATTTATGTTACGATTCTCTTCTTCCTCCAAACTCTCTCGTTTGTGTATATTGTATATTAGTGTATCCGACTTGTGTGTGAGTCAAGATTAGGTGTGTTAGTGTAGATTTGGACTTGGTGTGAGTCCGTGCTTAGGTGTGTGAATACTAGGACTTAGTGTGAGTCCTTGTATTGGTGTGTGAAGACTAGGACTTAGTGTGAGTCCGTATATTGGTGTGGACTAGGTGAAAGTCCGTGAAGTAAAGTGTGAAGACTTGGACCGTGTGAAAGCTCAAGTGGACGTGTGTACGCTCGTGTGAAGACTTGGATTGTGTGTAAATCCAAGTGGACAATGTGTATGTCTGTGTAGATTGGTTCTAGCTAGGATTAGGTTTCGACATTCCGGTTAGTATCGTAAATTGGTGTAAGCATTGGTGTACGGTTTGCACCGCCTGAAGGGAGTGTGTTGACATAGTGATTGTGAAATCTCGAGTGTTGGAGTACGGCGAAGAGTGAGCTTCGTGGCGAACCACTATTAATCTCCATGTCTCAGCTTGGTTGTTTTCTTCCTTTATCTCTTATTTATACTTTGCTTACTTTACGCATTATTATTGTGTTCATATACATTCGATAAACATCACAAAACTTCGAAACAAATGATTTTCAAAAAGAAAAAAAAGGAACTAAAAATCTTAAAACGTAATTGTAAACGGTGAAACTATTCAACCCCCCTTATAGTTTCAACAATTGGTATCAGAGCGGGTCACTCAAGAGCTTTAAAATATATTGTATTTTAAAACTTGAATCGATCTATGGAGTCTGAAAGATATATAGAAGGGCGCTCTTTGCAAGAACTACCATTTTTCGAAAACAATAATTTTATTCAATGGAAAAATAGATTAGAAAATTATGTGAAGTCGATAGATTAAGATCTTTGGCATGTTATTTCAATTGGTAATTTTCAACCAACGTAATTATATTTTGAAAATCAAAGTGATGATTTTAAAAGAAAATTTTACAAAAAATAAAATTTTTTGATGCTAAAATAATGATTTACAATCCTTTGTCGAAAACTGAATATGAAAAAATTTTAATGTGTCAAACGGAAAATGATATTTGGAAAAGTCTTTCGAACTTTTATTAAGAAAATAGTAAAGCCAAAGATAACCAAATTGATCTTGAACAAATATATGAACAATTCGTCACTTCTGAAGACGAATCAGTAGATAGAAATTCGGATAGATTAATTGTAAGTGTTACTAGTTTAAATGTTTTCAATGAAGGAAATGCCATCAAGGACTACACGAGTAATTTGCGAAGAGAACTCATTGGAGAAACGTGGAGTGATACTGATGAAGAAGACAACGCTTGTCCTAAATACGAAATATGTTGAATGGTTGAAAATTCAAGTGAGATAGATTCCGAAACGGAACATTTTTGCTATGACACATTTATTCTAGAATTTTCTAAATTAGAAAGTGATTTTGAACATCTTTGCAACATGAGTCTAAAAACATTTTCGGAAAATAAATCTTTAAAATCTGTTAATACAAATATCATCCTAAAAACTTTATTTATATTTTACGATCTTTGCTTTATTTTGTTAATGACAATTATAAGGTTTATCTTTAGCAAAGCATAAATATAAGTTAAAGTCTTTTACATTTATAGTAACAAGTCTTTTAAAACACATTTACACATTACATGACCACTAGAATTCACATTGCATATATACATTTTACATTTACATGTTTTACTTTTATTTCTTAAATTATAAATATTAAACATGACATCATGGCATACCTCATTTTGATATCTTTAGGATATCTTGAGGATTTAGGTGATATCTTGTATAGATCTTCAAGCTAAAGAGTTGATTTGGAAGATATGGAAAGATTGTGCAAGATATGGGAATATCTTAGCTGTTTGGTTCCCGCGGAACCAAACACCATAACTGGTGGATCCCTTAGTTTAGTTCCGCCAAACCCGCTGCCTGTTGATCAGATTTTCCTATAAATAGCAAGCTGATCATTCAGGCACAATCATCACTTGCATAGCATAAATTATACATTCATTCATTTGTACATTACTAACCCATATCATTCATTCATTTCATTCTTAGTGATCTTCCATTTTGTAGCAAAAGAGATCAAGCATCAACAAGCTTCAACTCACTGTTGCAAGTTGATGAACTCAAATAAGTACATTTTATTATCATCATTTATCCTATTTATTTGACTTGTTTTGTTATATTATATATGAGAATCGATACACTAATGTTTACTTTAGTAATTCTCAGGTAAAAATAAGCATTATGTGAAACTTGGCGATTTTGGACTAATTATGGAGCAAAACAAGCGAGATGTCAAAAGTCTACTGAAATCCAGAAGATGCGCCGTATCTCACTCAACAGATACGACGCAATATCATACTTAGATGAATTCGTAGACCATTGCCTGACTTTGAAGAATGCGCCGCATGCAATTCTGTCATGCGCCGCATATGAAACTTTGGTCATAGAAGAAGATCAAGCTCGTTCTACTCCAGATACGCCGCAATATACTTCTAACATACGGCGTATCACTATCAAGATTTCACCAGTTACAATCCAAGACAGCTAAAGTACATGCGCCGCATACAAAGATCAAGTTACGCCGCATCTGAAGACGGTGTACGAATATTCCAGAATATATTAATCTTGGACCCCACGCGAAGTTAAGTCAATGCGCCGCATCTATCAACTCAATGCGCCGCATCGATCCCTCAGACTGAAACTATAAATACCCCAAGGTCAGACGAATTTAGAGGAGGAGAGACATATAGAGACCTTTTGTATAACCCTAGAGCCGAATTCAGACGACCAAGCAGCACAAGACATACCTCAAATAAAGATACAAGAGCTGTAAGAAGGTCCTTCATGTATTTAATTCATTAAGTGGAAGATATCACCACTATTTAGTATTCAACTTATTTGATGAACTCAAATAAGTACATTTTATTATCATCATTTATCCTATTTATTTGACTTGATTTATTATAGTATATATGAGAATCGATACATTAATGTTTACTTTAGTAATTCTCAGGTAAAAACAAGCATTATGTGAAACTTGGCGATTTTGGACTAATTATGGAGCAAAACAAGCGAGATGTCAAAAGTCTACTGAAATCCAGAAGATGCGCCGTATCTCACTCAACAGATACGACGCAATATCATATTTAGATGAATTCGAAGACCATTGCCTGACTTTGAAGAATGCGCCGCATGCAATTCTGTCATGCGCCGCATATGAAACTTTGGTCAAAGAAGAAGATCAAGCTCGTTCTACTCCAGATACGCCGCAATATACTTCTAACATACGGCGTATCACTATCAAGATTTCACCAGTTACAATCCAAGACAGCTAAAGTACATGCGCCGCATACAAAGATCAAGTTACGCCGCATCTGAAGACGGTGTACGAATATTCCAGAATATATTAATCTTGGACCCCACGCGAAGTTAAGTCAATGCGCCGCATCTATCCCTCAGACAGAAACTATAAATACCCCAAGGTCAGACGAATTTGACACACACAGAATATATAGAGACCTTTGTATAACCCTAGAGCCGAATTCAGACGACCAAGCAGCACAAGACGCACCTCAAATAAAGATACAAGAACTGTTAGAAGGTTCTGCATATATTCAATTCTTTAAGTAGTTTTGTTTTATTGTTTTAGTACTCTTTAATTCATCAGGATTGATGGGCTTGTGTCATGTGACTACGGAAGATCATGCACTCCCCTTAATATTGCTTTCCCATTAATTAAAGTTTATATGTTGATGTCTTTGGTGACTTTTATTAGTGCATTGATAACCTCTGTGTCTAGCTGAGTCTTGCTTGGGTCGCCATGCCCCTTCCTCGCCTATTTATTCTAGCTTCTCTAAATAAATAGGATAGACATAAGTAATCATTAAGGGTTTACTCGCCGATTAGATTAGAGCCAACGAGAAAGGTTTAATTATATACACTTCATAAAAAACTAGCAATAAAACAAGTGACAAGCTATTTAATTATCAGGACAGGTCTTCTTATTGTCTCGAGTATCTATCTGTGTACGTGTGTGCTAATCGCTGATTCGTGCTCATTAGTTTAGTTTTCTATTTAATTATAACCAAACCGTGCCAGTCTCTCAGGCTGAAACCCCCTTGCGTTAGATTAGGTTGTATAGCTAACTTAGGATATTAAAATACTGATTAGAATAACTAGATAATATGTTCCACTCTTAGTGATCGACACTCTGCTTACCATTATATTCATACTGACCGGGTACACTGCTCGTTAAGTGTGTGTGTTATTGATAAGTCGGCTAAATATAAATTTAAAACTTGAGTAGGCATTAATACTGCTAAACCGCAACGACACATCACGCGCATCAAGTTTTTTGGGGCCGCTGCCGGGAAGTGAATTGTTATTATCTGTTATTTTGTATAAGTATTTTAATTAGGTTTTTCTTTTTATTTTTTTATTTTTTTTAGATTCTAACCACTAACCCTGTTGTGTATTAGATAGATTGCATTCATTGTATAATTTGCATATTTGCTGTTTTTGTGTGTTTTTGTTTTCTGTAATTTTTTGTTTCTTTTTGTTTGTTTTTATTTTTGTTTTTCCTTTTTTCTATTTTTCTGCATTCTGCTGTCGTTGTATTGTGCTGATACAAACGATACGGCGCATCTGTTTTCACAGATACGACGTATTGCGTTTAATTTTTATAAAATACAACGCGTTTAATAAATTCGAGTACGACGCATCTTTCCCCAAGATACGGCGTATTCTGTTTTTAATAAGAAATTTTTCTAAACACTAACGCCATACATCGCAGCTGTTTTAACAGATACGGCGTATTTTCTATTTAAATTAAAAACAGTTTTTCGAATTATTAAACAGAAGTGACGCATCGATCTTTATCGATACGGCGCATCTACTAAATCAAAAATCTTGTATTTTGAAACGTAACGAAAATACGGCGCATTAGCTTTTGTTAATACGACGCATTTAATTTTAATAAATATAATCGATTTTTGATAATTTAAACAGGATACGGCGCATTCTAATTCATAAGCGGTGTATCTGTTTCCTGAATAAAAGTCTGATTAAATTTTAACGTAATAAGATACGGCGTATCCAACTTTTTGGATACGGCGCATCGTCTGCAGATATCAGCAACTTTTATTTTTCGTATTCCGTTTTCGTTGTTAATTTTCTGATATCATACTTTCTTGAACATACCCTACTGATGCTTTTGTGATGATTTCAGGAAGTGCATGACCAGGAGTTCAACTAAGAACTTGATTAAACCTTTCGAAGATCCTGAACGAGCCTTAAATTCGTTTAAAAGGCTTTTCAACACAAAAAGCTTTGAAATTTCAAGTTCATTCGAGCTTGATTACTTTTCTGAAGAGAAGGAGGAAGAAGAAACATAAACAATGACGGAAAACACTACTATGGAGGAATACATGAACAAAACCCGTGCTGATTATAGTTCAGGAGTTGCTAGATCGAAGTTTGATGAAAAGTCAAAGTTTGAGTTGAAGGGTCAGTTTCTCAAGGAGCTAAGAGAAAATGCTTTCAGTGGAACAGAACATGAAGATGCTAATGAACATGTTGAAAAAGTCCTCGAGATTGCAGATTTGTTTACTACAGAAGTAGTCTCTGACGATCAACTTATGCTAAGAATCTTTCCAATTTCGCTTAAAGGAGCTGCTAATAAGTGGCTAAGGAATGAACTTGCTAGTTCAATCACAACATGGGAAGATTTGAAGAGCAAATTCCTAAAAAGATATTGTCCACCTGCTAAAACTGCTAAAAAGATGGAGGCTATCAACAATTTCAAGCAAGTGCCTGATAAAACTCTTTATCAAGCTTGGGAACGATTTAAAGACTTATTGATGAAATGCCCTCAACATTATCTAAGTCCAATGCAGGAGATAATATTGTTCTATCAATGATTAGACGTGCCTACTAGACAAATCTTGGATGCTAAGGGAGTTGTGCCTCAAATGAGTGTAGCCGATGCTAGAAAAGCTATCCAAGAAGCTGCTGATCACTCTCAAAAATGGCACGACAGAACCTCTACTAGATCTAATAGCAGCACTAATTTTGACGGGTTTGCTGCAATTCAAGCTCAATTGGATAAAATTAGTAGAGAGATGAAGAAGCGTGATGAGAAAGTTTATGCTGCCCAAGTTAGATGTGAAAAATGCAAAGGACCTCACTACACTAATGATTGCCCTAAAAAGAATGAAAGTGAGACTTTTGAAGAAGCATACTACACACAATTTGGACAACCATTCCAACCTTCAGGAAGATTTAGGGAAGCTGTTCCGGGATACTATCAAAAGAACAACTATAATCCCACTTATCAAGAAAGGAGGCAGACTTTGGATGACACTCTAAAGCAAATTATGGCCGATGCTGCTAAAAGACATGAAGAGAACACCGCTATGATCAAACAAATCCGAGCCTCAACGGAAACTATAACAAGAAATCAAGGAGCTTCGATCAAAGCATTGGAACAACAAATCGGACAAATGAGCAAGGTTCTTCAAGAAAGGGGATATGGAAGTTTACCTAGCTCAACTGAAACTAACCCAAGAGATCATGTCAAGGCCATATGCACTACTGAAGAAGTCACGCCTAACATACCTTTTCGTAGAAGATTGATGAATGGTAATGATGCTGCAAAGCCCGAATTTTTCTTTAATTCTTCAATCAGTTTAAGGAGGTTACTCAATGAGAAGGCAAAGATTGAAGAGGAGATCAATGCTACAATTAAAGAAGAGAGCTCTGCAACTGACTTACGTGCCTTGCCTCATAAAGAAAAGGACCCAGGAAGTTTTACTTTACCTTGTTCAATTAATGACATATCTTTCAATAATGCATTAGCTGACTTAGGAGCTAGCGTTAGTGTCATGCCCCTTAAGACATTCACTAACCTAGGACTAGGAAAATTAGCACCAACTAAGCTGCTTATTGAATTGGCTGATAAAACGGTAAAACGACCTGAATAGGTTGCTGAAAATGTGCTAGTTAAGGTTGAGAAGTTTGTTTTCCCCGTCGACTTTGTTATATTAGATATGCCCGAGGATGTAAATATTCCTTTAATCCTTGGAAGACCTTTCTTGCCTACCGCCCATGCTAAGATTAATGTGTTTAAAAGAAAAATCTCATTAAAGGTAGGGAACAATAAACTAGTCTATAAGTGCCAAAATTCTGCTAAGAGCATAATTAGAGGCGTCTATGTGCTAGGATTAAGAGAACGTATGGACCTCGATCTAGAAGCTAGGCTTATGGGAGAAACCTTGGTAAATAATGAATCACTTGAGACCTATAGTGGAGACTACATTGAATTAAATGATCTTAATTTACCAATAGGAATCAATGATCAATTTATGGAGGATTTTGAACCCGAAATTGAAGAAGGAGAAATTATGGATGTACCTAGAATCAATATGATCAACACTAAGAATTATGATGAATTTGAAGGATATCCTAGTTTCTGTGATTACGGTAGAAAGATCCATGTAGATTGTGCTTATAATTTACAATTTCCTTGCATGATAGGATTTAAACAGGTTAGTGCCAACTTTTTCCCTATTTTACCAATTAATGTAATGTCAAAAGATTTCTATAATTCTAAAATGAGAAACAAAATTGAGTATAGAGGGAAAAACGTAGTTGGAATATTCATGAATGTACCTATTTTTGTCGGGAATTTAACTATTGTTACAGATTTCACCGTGGTGGAAAACATGGATGCTTATCGTGATGTTGAGATGGGTGACGTGATCATTGGGAAACCATTTGTAAGGAGGTCGAAATTAATGCTAAAAGATTTGAAGGAAAGGTCAACTTTCAAAGTGGAAGCAACTTTATCACTTACATGATGCCTCGTGCTCACCCAAGGTTTAAACATGCCCCTAACAAATTTTTTTACAAATTTACACCATTTCTTTTTGTAGATGAAAATGAAGCTGAGGAAGGGATCGAGTATCCGTACCAAAAGATGAAAGGATTCTACAAAGGTGTACTTGAATTGGGGCCGGAATATGTTCATGACGAAGTAATTCGCAACTACATCGTGCACGGACATGTGGGGATCAATAGAACGAAATAAGGAGCTGAACGTGAGTCTAACTTGAAGACTCTGGAATAAAGACAAGTGCTGACCGGGAGACAAACCGAAAGAAAATTTTTTACTTTTCTTTTCTGTGTCGAGTCTGTCAGACCTGCAGAAGATGCGGCGCATCTCCATCATAAGATGCGACGCATCACATGCACTGGTCATATGTTATTTCATTTTCTGCATTTTTATTTTTGGCTTTAAAACTTTCTGTCAGTATATTTAATGCGGCGCATCCCTGGTTAAGGATGCGACGCTTCTTTTATTCTGATTCGTATTTATTCCAGGCTCGATACGGCGTATCTTCTTCCATAAGATACGGCGTATCGACTGACCTGATGATTTACAGTTTAATTTTTTAGGTTTACTAACTACTAATGTATTATGCAAGTTTGAACCTTCTTAACTCAGGTGTGTTAAAGTCTAAATGGTATTATAGATTCCTGCATTTTTGTGGATACATCATTTATGAAGCTTAAACATTCTCATCCACAAGAAAGTTGATTTTTGCTCTTATACGAATAATGGAGGATCATACCGAGCGAATCTCAGGGGAGTTTTTATGTTCTAATTCTTTTATTTTCCAGTTTTTAACCTTTGACACAAACAACGAGGACGTTGTTTAACTTAAGTGGGGGGATGGAGAATTAGAACACTTACTTGTCCTAAACTTTTTCAAAATATGCTTAAAATGCGCTTAATATTTCAAAATTAATTTTTTTTAGCATGTTTTTGTTTAAAGTCTAAATTACATAACCGCACACATAACTCTATTCTTTCAAAAATATTAAAACTTTAGTGTGCCGGTGACTTGTAAACTTTAGAACTTGGCTTGTATACTATTCGAGAGCACCATAATGAGTATTATCTATATAATCGGAGTGACTTGTCTAAATTGGTAAATTTCTAGGATTACACCCAAATAGCCTTTATATGTTATGTGATATTAACTAACTACACTGGTTAGTTAACCCCCGTATAAACCCTTTGTTTACTCTCACTTTTAGAGTAAGATACCCCTAGAAAAACCCTCAGAGCCATTCCTTTCGTTTCTTACACCTTTGTTATAATGTTTCGATACACCCTTACACCTTAGTCTACCCTGTAGATTAAAATCTGTGGTTAATTGCTTTAGGCAAAGTGTGTTTCCATACATTACCTGTGTTCGCGTGCGTAATTCATTATCTTTGGTTAGGTCGGGAAATTGCACAATGCAATTGGTAGGAAAGTAAATATTGTATAACTTTTAGTTTATTTTTCGTGTGTTTACTACTTTCACTATTACAGTTATTTCTGAAAGTACGAAGACTATGGAAAAATTATCCGGAAAAATAGTGATAGAAAAGTTGTGAAATTTTACACATATATGTTGATGTCAAAAACCAAAAAAAAATAATAATAATAATAATAATAATAATAATAGAAAAGAAAAAGAAAAAGGAAAAGTTGGAAGTTTGTTTTAACCAACTTATGTAAAGTTTTTTATTAAGTGGAAGATATCACCACTATTTGTTGTTGTATATTATATTTATGGATTGAATGGGAGTTGGCCGTTATGGGAACGCCAACTAAGGTTATTCTTTGATTGAGATTTTGTTGAGTATAATTCGTGTCTACCTAAAGCGTGTGTTTCAAGTGTTAAAGCGTGAGTTATTCAATGATATGAGTCTTATTCATGGGATGGTTGGGAAAGTGATTAACCACACTTAGGATTTTAATTTATCTGTTTTGTTTATTTTTAATTTTACACCAATTTGTATCCCAAATATTATCCATACCCTATATTATTCTTCATCCAAACCTTTGATTTATTGAGATTAGGGATTTGAGCAATCTTAAGTAACGTAGTCGTGGATTCAGCTATGTCTTTATGATTTTGTCACCCTTTTTGATATAATATTATTGGTGAAGATTACTTGGTCCTATCTTTAGCCTATTCGAGTTAAGGAATTGAGCAATTGCAAGTATCGTGGTCGTGGATTCGATCATGTATTTGTAATTTTGTCGCCTTTTCTGGAATATGAGATCGATAGAGATTAAAAAGGATGATCAACCCTTAACCAACAAACCCTTTTTACCGCTTTAGACTTGTTACTCCTTGGCTTTAGTGGGGGAGATGCGTATACTTACCAAGCCTATGATAGAATATTCGTCACGACTAAGCAACTAAACGATTTAGAATTGTTTTACATTAAAAATTATTTTGGTTTCTACTTCGTTAAGTGTTTGGTTGTGTGATTATGACAAAACGAATACGTGCTTAAATATAAAAATAAATCCTAATATCTTTTAGGATACATTTTCATATGATTAATTCTAAAGTTTACTTGGGGACAAGTAAAGTTCAAGTGGGGGGATATTTGATGAACTCAAATAAGTACATTTTATTATCATCATTTATCCTATTTATTTGACTTGTTTTATTATAGTATATATGAGAATCGATACATTAATGTTTACTTTAGTAATTCTCAGGTAAAAACAAGCATTATGTGAAACTTGGCGATTTTGGACTAATTATGGAGCAAAACAAGCGAGATGTCAAAAGTCTACTGAAATCCAGGAGATGCGCCGTATCTCACTCAACAGATACGACGCAATATCATACTTAGATGAATTCGAAGATCATTTCCTGACTTTGAAGAATGCGCCGCATGCAATTCTGTCATGCGCTGCATATGAAACTTTGGTCAAAGAAGAAGATCAAGCTCGTTCTACTCCAGATACGCCGCAATATACTTCTAACATACGGCGTATCACTATCAAGATTTCACCAGTTACAATCCAAGGCAGCTAAAGTACATGCGCCGCATACAAAGATCAAGTTACGCCGCATCTGAAGACGGTGTACGAATATTCCAGAATATATTAATCTTGGACCCCACGCGAAGTTAAGTCAATGCGCCGCATCTATCCCTCATACAGAAACTATAAATACCCCAAGGTCAGACGAATTTGACACACACAGAATATATAGAGACCTTTTGTATAACCCTAGAGCCGAATTCAGACGACCAAGCAGCACAAAACACACCTCAAATAAAGATACAAGAGCTGTAAGAAGGTTCTGCATGTATTCAATTCATTAAGTAGTTTTGTTTTATTGTTTTAGTACGCTTTAATTCATCAGGATTGATGGGCTTGTGTCATGTGACTACAGAAGATCATGCACTCCCCTTAATATTGCTTTCCCATTAATTAAAGTTTATATGTTGATGTCTTTGGTGACTTTTATTAGTGCATTGATAACCTCTGTGTCTAGCTGAGTCTTGCTTGGGTCGCCATGCCCCTTCCTCGCCTATTTATTCTAGCGACTCTAAATAAATAGGATAGACATAAGTAATCATTAAGGGTTTACTCGCCGATAAGATTAGAATCAACGAGAAAGGTTTAATTATATACACTTCATAAAAAACTAGCAATAAAACAAGTGACAAGCTATTTAATTATCAGGACAGGTCTTCTTATTGTCTCGAGTATCTATCTGTGTACGTGTGTGCTAATCGCTGATTCATGCTCATTAGTTTAGTTTTCTATTTAATTATAACCAAACCGTGCCAGTCTCTCAGGCTGAAACCCCTTGCGTTAGATTAGGTTGTATAGCTAACTTAGGATATTAAAATACTGATTAGAATAACTAGATAATACGTTCCACTCTTAGTGATCGACACTCTGCTTACCATTATATTCATACTGACCGGGTACACTGCTCGTTAAGTGTGTGTGTTATTGATAAGTCAGCTAAATATAAATTTAAAACTTGAGTAGGCATTAATACTGCTAAACCGCAACGACAGACTACGATACTTAAGATTGCTCAAATCCCTAATCTCAATAAATCAAAGGTTTGGATGAAGAACGATATAGGGTATGGATAATATTTGGGATACAAATTGGTGTAAAATGAAAAATAAACAAAACTGATAAATTAAAATCCTAAGTGTGGTTAATCACTTTCCCAACCATCCCATGAATAAGACTCATATCATTGAATAACTCACGCTTTAACACTTGAAACACACGCTTTAGGTAAACACGAATTATACTCAACAAAATCTCAATCAAATAATAACCTTAGTTGGCGATCCCATAACGGCCAACTCCCATTCAATCCATAAATATAATATACAAAAAATAGTGGTGATATCTCCCACTTAATACAAAACTTTACATAAGTTGGTTAAAACAAACTTTCAACTTTTCCTTTTTCTTTTTCTTTTCTATTTTTTTTCGATTTTTTTATTCTATTTTTTTTTGACATCAATGCATATGTTTAAAATTTCACAACTTTTCTATCACTATTTTTCCGAATAATTTTTCCATACTCTTCGTACTTTCAGAAATAACTGTAATAGTGAAAGTAGTAAACACACGAAAAATAAACTAAAAGTTATACAATATTTACTTTCATACAAATTGCATTGTGCAATTTCCCGACCTAACCAAAGATAATGAATTACGCACGCGAACACAGGTAATGTAAGGAAACACACTTTTCCAAAAGCAATTAACCACGGATTTTAATCTAAAGGGTAGGCTAAGGTGTAAGGGTGTATCGAAACATTATAACAAAGGTGTAAGAAACGAAAGGAATGGCTCTGAGGGTTTTTCTAGGGGTATCTTACTCTAAAAGTGAGAGTAAACAAAGGGTTTATACGGGGGTTAACTAACCAGTGTAGTTAGTTAATATCACATAACATACAAAGGCTATTTGGGTGTAATCCTAGAAATTTACCAATTTAGACAAGTCACTCCAATTATATAGATAATACTCATTATGGTGGTCTCGAATATTATACAAGCCAAGTTCTAAAGTTTACAAGTCACCGGCACACTAAAGTTTTAATATTTTTGAAAGAATAGAGTTATGTGTGCGGTTATGTAATTTAGACTTTAAACAAAAACATGCTAAAAAAATTTTAAATTTTGATATATTAAGCGCATTTTAAGCATATTTTGAAAAAGTTTAGGACAAGTAAGTGTTCTAATTCTCCATCCCCCCACTTAAGTTAAACAACGTCCTCGTTGTTTGTGTCAAAGGTTAAAAACTGGAAAATAAAAGAATTAGAACAGAAAAACTCTCCTGAGATTTGCTCGGTATGATCCTCCTTTATTCGTATAAGAGCAAAAATCAACTTTCTTGTGGATGAGAACGTTTAAGCTTCATAAATGATGTATCCACAAAAATGCAGGAATCTATAATACCATTTAGACTTTAACACACCTGAGTTAAGAAGGTTCAAACTTGCATAATACATTAGTAGTTAGTAAAAATAAAACCTAAAAAATTAAACTGTAAATCATCAGGTCAGTCGATTCGCCGTATCTTGGGGAAAGATGCGTCGTACTCGAATTTATTAAACGCGTTGTATTTTATAAAAATTAAACGCAATACGCCGTATCTGTGAAAACAGATGCGCCGTATCGTTTGTATCAGCACAATACAACGACAGCAGAATGCAGAAAAATAGAAAAAAAGAAAAACAAAAATAAAAACAAACAAAAAAAACAAAAATTATAGAAAACAAAAACACACAAAAACAGCAAATATGCAAATTATACTATGAATGCAATCTATCTAATATACAACAGGGTTAGTGGTTAGAATCTAAAAAAAACTAAAAAGAAAAACCTAATTAAAATACTAAATCAAAATAATAGATAATAACAATTCACTCCCCGGCAACGGCGCCAAAAACTTGATGCGCGTGATGTGTCGTTGCGGTTTAGCAGTATTAATGCCTACTCAAGTTTTAAATTTATATTTAGCCGACTTATCAATAACACACACACTTAACGAGCAGTGTACCCGGTCAGTATGAATATAATGGTAAGTAGAGTGTCGATCACTAAGAGTAGAACGTATTATCTAGTTATTCTAATCAGTATTTTAATATCCTAAGTTAGCTATACAACCTAATCTAACGCAAGGGGGGTTCAGCCTGAGAGACTGGCACGGTTTGGTTATAATTAAGTAGAAAACTAAACTAATGAGCACGAATCAGCGATTAGCACACATGTACACAGATAGATACTCGAGACAATAAGAAGACCTGTCCTGATAATTAAATAGCTTGTCACTTGTTTTATTGCTAGTTTTATATGAAGTGTATATAATTAATCCTTTCTCGTTGGCTCTAATCTTATCGGCGAGTAAACCCTTAATGATTACTTATGTCTATCCTACTTATTCAAGAGACGCTAGAATAAATAGGCGAGGAAGGGGCATGGCGACCCAAGCAAGACTCAGCTAGACACAGAGGTTATCAATGCACTAATAAAAGTCACCAAAGACATCAACATATAAACTTTAATTAATGGGAAAGCAATATTAAGGGGAGTGCATGATTTTCCATAGTCACATGACACAAGCCCATCAATCCTGATGAATTAAAGCGTACTAAAACAATAAAACAAAACTACTTAATGAATTAAATACATGCAGGACCTTCTTACAGCTCTTGTATCTTTATTTGAGGTGTGTCTTGTGCTGCTTGGTCGTCTGAATTCGGCTCTAGGGTTATACAAAAGTTCTCTATATGTCTCTCCTCTTCTAAATTCGTCTGACCTTGGGGTATTTATAGTTTCAGTTTGAGGGATCGATGCGGCACATTGAGTTGATAGATGCGGCGCATTGACTTAACTTCGCGTGGGGTCTAAGATTAATATATTCAGGAATATTCGTACGCCGTCTTCAGATGCGGCGTAACTTGATCTTTGTATGCGGCGCATGTACTTTAGCTGTCTTGGATTGTAACTGGTGAAATCTTGATAGTGATACGCCGTATGTTAGAAGTATATTGCGGCGTATCTGGAGTAGAACGAGCTTGATCTTCTTCTTTGACCAAAGTTTCATATGCGGCGCATGACAGAATTGCATGCGGCGCATTCTTCAAAGTCAGGCAATGGTCTTCGAATTTATCTAAATATGATATTGCGTCTTATCTTTTGAGTGACATACGGCGCATCTTCTGGATTTCATTAGACTTTTGACATCTCGCTTGTTTTGCTCCATAATTAGTCCAACATCGCCAAGTTTCACATAATGCTTGTTTTTACCTTAGAATTACTAAAGTAAACATTAATGTATCGATTCTCATATATAATATAATAAAACAAGTCAAATAAATAGGATAAATGATGATAAAAAAATGTACTTATTTGAGTTCAGACGAATTTGACACACACATATTTATATAGAGACCTTTTGTATAACCCTAGAGCCAAATTCAGACGACCAAGCAACACAAGACACACCTCAAATAAAGATACAAGAGCTGTAAGAAGGTCCTGCATGTATTCAATTCATTAAGTAGTTTTGTTTTATTGTTTTAGTACGCTTTAATTCATCAGGATTGATGGGCTTGTGTCATGTGACTACGGAAGATCATGCACTCCCCTTAATATTGCTTTCCCATTAATTAAAGTTTATATGTTGATGTCTTTGGTGACTTTTATTAGTGCATTGATAACCTCTGTGTCTAGCTGAGTCTTGCTTGGGTCACCATGCCCCTTCCTCGCCTATTTATTAGAGACGCTTAAATAAATAGGATAGACATAAGTAATCATTAAGGGTTTACTCGCCGATAAGATTAGAGCCAACGAGAAAGGTTTAATTATATACATTTCATATAAAACCAGCAATAAAACAGGTGACAAGCTATTTAATTATCAGGACAGGTCTTCTTATTGTCTCGAGTATCTATCCGTGTACGTGTGTGCTAATCGCTGATTCGTGCTCATTAGTTTAGTTTTCTATTTAATTATAACCAAACTGTGCCAGTCTCTCAGGCTGACCCCCCCTTGCGTTAGATTAGGTTGTATAGCTAACTTAGGATATTAAAATACTGATTAGAATAACTAGATAATACGTTCCACTCTTAGTGATCGACACTCTACTTACCATTATATTCATACTGACCGGGTACACTGCGAGTTAAGTGTGTGTGTTATTGATAAGTCGGCTAAATATAAATTTAAAACTTGAGTAGGCATTAATACTGCTAAACCGCAACGACACATCACACGCGCATCAAGTTTTTGGTGCCGTTGCCGGGGAGTGAATTGTTATTATCTGTTATTTTGATTAAGTATTTTAATTAGGTTTTTCTTTTTATTTTTTTATTTTTTTTAGATTCTAACCACTAACCCTGTTGTGTATTAGATAGATTGCATTCATTGTATAATTTGCATATTTGCTGTTTTTGTGTGTTTTTGTTTTCTGTAATTTTTCGTTTCTTTTTGTTTGTTTTTATTTTTGTTTTTTCCATTTTTCTATTTTTCTGCATTCTGCTGTCGTTGTATTGTGCTGATACAAACGATACGGCGCATCTGTTTTCACATATACGACGTATTGCGTTTAATTTTTATAAAATACAACGCGTTTAATAAATTCGAGTACGACGCATCTTTCCCCAAGATACGGTGTATTCTGTTTTTAATAAGAAATTGTTCTAAACCCTAACGCCATACGACGCATCTGTTTTAACAGATACGGCGTATTTTCTATTTAAACTAAAAACAGTTTTTCAAATTATTAAACAGAAGCAACGCATCGATCTTTATCGATCCGGCGCATCTACTAAATCAAAAATCTTGTATTTTGAAACGTAACGAAAATACGGCGCATTAGCTTTTGTTAATACGACGCATTTAATTTTAATAAATATAATCGATTTTTGATAATTTAAACTGGATACGGCGCATTCTAATTCATAAGCGGTGTATCTGTTTTCTAAATAAAAGTCTGATTAAATTTTAACGTAATAAGATACGGCGTATCCAACTTTCTGGATACGGTGCATCGTCTACAGATATCAGCAACTTTTATTTTTCGTATTCCGTTTTCGTTGTTAATTTTCTGATATCATACTTTCTTGAACATACCCTACTGATGCTTTTGTGATGATTTCAGGAAGTGCATGACCAGGAGTTCAACTAAGAACTTGATTAAACCTTTCGAAGATCCTGAACGAGCCTTACATTCGCTTAAAAGGCTTTTCAACACAAAAAGCTTTGAAATTTCAAGTTCATTCGAGCTTGATTACTTTTCTGAAGAGAAGGAGGAAGAAGAAACAGAAACAATGACGGAAAACACTACTATGGAGGAATACATGAACAAAACCCGTGCTGATTATAGTTCAGGAGTTGCTAGATCGAAGTTTGATAAAAAGTCAAAGTTTGAGTTGAAGGGTCAGTTTCTCAAGGAGCTAAGAGAAAATGCTTTCAGTGGAACAGAAAATGAAGATGCTAAAGACCATGTTGAAAAGATCCTCGAGATTGCAGATTTGTTTACTACAGAAGGAATCTCTGACAATCAACTTATGCTAAGAATCTTTCCAATTTCGCTTAAAGGAGCTGCTAATAAGTGGCTAAGGAATGAACCTGCTAGTTCAATCACAACATGGGAAGATTTGAAGAGCAAATTCCTGAAAAGATATTGTCCGCCTGCTAAAACTGCTAAAAAGATGGAGGCTATCAACAATTTCAAGCAAGAGCCTGATGAAACTCTTTATCAAGCTTGGGAACGATTTAAAGACTTATTGATGAAATGCCCTCAACATTATCTAAGTCCAATACAGGAGATAATATTGTTCTATCAAGGATTGGACGTGCCTACTTGACAAATCTTGGATGCTAAGGGAGCTGTGCCTCAAATGAGTGCAGCCGATGCTAGAAAAGCTATCCAAGAAGCTGCTGATCACTCTCAAAAATGGCACAACGGAACCTCTACTAGATCTAAGAGCAGCACTAATTTTGACGGGTTTGCTGCAATTCAAGCTCAATTGGATAAAATTAGTAGAGAGATGAAGAAGCGTGATGAGAAAGTTTATGCTGCCCATGTTGGATGTGAAAAATGCGAAGGACCTCACTACACTAAAGATTGCCCTAAAAAGAATGAAAGTGAGACTTTTGAAGAAGCATACTACACACAATTTGGACAACCATTCCAACCTTCAGGAAGATTTAGGGAAGCTGTTCCGAGATACTATCAAAAGAACAACTATAATCCCACTTATCAAGAAAGGAGGCAGACTTTGGATGACACTCTAAAGCAAATTATGGCCGATGCTGCTAAAAGACATGAAGAGAACACCGCTATGATCAAAGAAATCCGAGCCTCAACGAAAACTATAACAAGAAATCAAGGAGCTTCGATCAAAGCATTGGAACAACAAATCGGACAAATGAGCAAGGTTCTTCAAGAAAGGGGATACAGAAGTTTACATAGCCCAACTGAAACTAACCCAAGAGATCATGTCAAGGCCATATGCACTACTGAAGAAGTCACGCCTAACATACCTTTTCGTAGAAGATTGATGAATGGTAATGATGCTGCAAAGCCCGAATTTTTCTTTAATTCTTCAATCAGTTTAAGGAGGTTACTCAACGAGAAGGCAAAGATTGAAGAGGAGATCAAGGCTACAATTAAAGAAGAGAGCTCTGCAACCGATTTACGTGCCTTGCCTCGTAAAGAAAAGGACCCAGGAAGTTTTACTTTACCTTGTTTAATTAATGACATATCTTTCAATAATGCATTAGCTGACTTAGGAGCTAGCGTTAGTGTTACGCCCCTTAAGACATTCACTACCCTAGGATTAGGAAAATTAGCATCAACTAAGCTGCTTATTGAATTGGCTGATAAAACGGTAAAACGACCTGAAGGGGTTGCTGAAAATGTGCTAGTTAAGGTTGAGAAGTTTGTTTTCCCCGTAGACTTTGTTATATTAGATATGCTCGAGGATGTTAAGATTCCTTTAATCCTTGGAAGACCTTTCTTGTCTACCGCCCATGCTAAGATTAATGTGTTTAAAAGAAAAATCTCATTAAAGGTAGGGAACAATAAACTAGTCTATAAGTGCCAAAATCCTGCTAAGAGCATAATTAGAGGCGTCTATGTGATAGGATTAAGAGAACGTATGGACCTCGATCTAGAAGCTAGGCTTATGGGAGAAACATTGATTCAAAACAACTCAACTAATCCTAATCATAAGAACCTCGAGGAATTTATTGACCTTAATGTACCTACCGAACTTAGGCGCGATATTGTTAATGATTCTGATGATGAGTGGTATGATTGCGAAGTGATTAACAAACGTAGGAGAATAGTTGAGAATACAAATTTGAATAATGATATGTTTATTGAACTACCACCCCACCTTGCATATTTATGCCTATATAATAATAAGAATTTCCCGTCTATCATTTTGTCATCTCTGCCCGAAAGGGACAGAACTTTGTTTATACAGATATTATAGAAGAATGGCGTGGATATTAAGGACGAGCAAGGAGTGTGCAATATTACTGGACTGGCGATGAGGGAGCTCGATGCTTCCGACTCTTTCAGTGATCAGTATTAAGGAGCTGAACGTGAGTCTAACTTGAAGACTCTGGAATAAAGACAAGTGCTGACCGGGAGACAACCCGAAAGAAAATTTTTTACTTTTCTGTTCTGTGTCGAGTCTGTCAGACCTGCAGAAGATGCGGCACATCTCCATCATAAGATGCGATGCATCACCTGCACTGGTCATATCTTATTTCATTTTCTGCATTTTTATTTTTGGCTTTAAAACTTTCTAACAGTATATTTAATGCGGCGCATCCCTAGTTAAGGATGTGACGCATCTTTTATTCTGATTCGTATTTATTCCAGGCTCGATACGGCGTATCTTCTTCCATAAGATACGGCGTATCGACTGACCTGATGATTTACAGTTTAATTTTTTAGGTTTACTAACTACTAATGTATTATGCAAGTTTGAACCTTCTTAACTCAGGTGTCTTAAAGTCTAAATGGTATTATAGATTCCTGCATTTTTGTGGATACATCATTTATGAAGCTTAAACGTTCTCATCCACAAGAAAGTTGATTTTTGCTCTTATACGAATAATGGAGGATCATACCGAGCAAATCTCAGGGGAGTTTTTCTGTTCTAATTCTTTTATTTTCTAGCTTTTAACCTTTGACACAAACAACGAGGACGTTGTTTAACTTAAGTGGGGGGATGGAGAATTAGAACACTTACTTGTCCTAAACTTTTTCAAAATATAATTAAAATGCGCTTAATATATCTAAATTAATTTTTTTAGCATGTTTTTGTTTAAAGTCTAAATGACATTACCGCACACATAACTCTATTCTTTCAAAAATATTAAAACTTTAGTGTGCCAGTGACTTGTAAACTTTAGAACTTGGCTTGTATACTATTCGAGACCACCATAATGAGTATTATCTATATAATTGGAGTGACTTGTCTAAATTGGTAAATTTCTAGGATTACACCCAAATAGTCTTTATATGTTATGTAATATTAACTAACTACACTGGTTAGTTAACCCCCGTATAAACCCTTTGTTTACTCTCACTTTTAGAGTAAGATACCCCTAGAAAAACCCTCAGAGCCATTCCTTTCGTTACTTACACCTTTGTTATAATGTTTCGATACACCCTTACACCTTAGCCTACCCTGTAGATTAAAATCCGTGGTTAATTGCTTTAGGCAAAGTGTGTTTCCTTACATTACCTGTGTTCGCGTGCGTAATTCATTATCTTTGGTTAGGTCGGGAAATTGCACAACGCAATTGGTATGAAAGTAAATATTGTATAACTTTCAGTTGTTTTTCGTGTATTTACTACTTTCACTATTACAATTATTTCTGAAAGTACGAAGAGTATGGAAAAATTATCCGGAAAAATAGTGATAGAAAAGTTGTGAAATTTTACACATATGTTTTGGTCAAAAAAAAAATTGAAAAAAAATAAAAAAGAAAAAGAAAAAGGAAAAGTTTGAAGTTTGTTTTAACCAACTTATGTAAAGTTTTGTATTAAGTGGGAGATATCACCACTATTTGTTGTTGTATATTATATTTATGGATTGAATGGGAGTTGGCTGTTATGGGAACGCCAACTAAGGTTATTCTTTGATTGAGATTTTGTTGAGTATAATTCGTGTCTACCTAAAGCGTGTGTTTCAAGTGTTAAAGCGTGAGTTATTCAATGATATGAGTCTTATTCATGAGATGGTTGGGAAAGTGATTAACCACACTTAGGATTTTAATTTATCTGTTTTGTTTATTTTTCATTTTTACACCAATTTGTACCCCAAATATTATCCATACCCTATATCATTCTTCATCCAAACCTTTGATTTATTGAGATTAGGGATTTGAGCAATCTTAAGTATCGTAGTCGTGGATTCGGCTATGTATTTATGATTTTGTCGCCCTTTTTGATATAATATTATTGGTGAAGATTACTTGGTCCTATCTTTAGCCTATTCGAGTTAAGGAATTGAGCAATTGCAAGTATCGTGGTCGTGGATTCGATCATGTATTTGTAATTTTGTCGCCTTTTCTGGAATATGAGATCGATAGAGATTAAAAAGGATGATCAACCCTTAACCAACAAACCCTTTTTACCGCTTTAGACTTGTTACTCTTTGGCTTTAGTGGGGGAGATGCGTATACTTGCCAAGCCTATGATAGAATATTCGTCACGACTAAGCAACTAAACGATTTAGAATTGTTTTACATTAAAAATTATTTTGGTTTCTACTTCGTTAAGTGTTTGGTTGTGTGATTATGACAAAACAAATACGTGCTTAAATATAAAAATAAATCCTAATATCTTTTAGGATACATTTTCATATGATTAATTCTAAAGTTTACTTGGGGACAAGTAAAGTTCAAGTGGGGGGATATTTGATGAACTCAAATAAGTACATTTTATTATCATCATTTATCCTATTTATTTGACTTGTTTTATTATAGTATATATGAGAATCGATACATTAATGTTTACTTTAGTAATTCTCAGGTAAAAACAAGCATTATGTGAAACTTGGCGATTTTGGACTAATTATGGAGCAAAACAAGCGAGATGTCAAATGTCTATTGAAATCCAGAAGATGCGCCGTATCTCACTCAACAGATACGACGCAATATCATACTTAGATGAATTCGAAGACCATTGCCTGACTTTGAAGAATGCGCTGCATGCAATTCTGTCATGCGCCGCATATGAAACTTTGGTCAAAGAAGAAGATCAAGCTCATTCTACTCCAGATACGCCGCAATATACTTCTAACATACGGCATATCACTATCAAGATTTCACCAGTTACAATCCAAGACAGCTAAAGTACATGCGCCGCATACAAAGATCAAGTTACGCCGCATCTAAAGACGGTGTACGAATATTCCAGAATATATTAATCTTGGACCCCACGCGAAGTTAAGTCAAGGCGCCGCATCCATCAACTCAATGCGCAGCATCGATCCCTCAGACTGAAACTATAAATACCCCAAGGTCAGACGAATTTAGAGGAGGAGAGACATATAGAGACCTTTTGTATAACCCTAGAGCCGAATTCAGACGACCAAGCAGCACAAGACACACCTCAAATAAAGATACAAGAGCTGTAAGACGGTCCTGCATGTATTTAATTCATTAAGTAGTTTTGTTTTATTGTTTTAGTACGCTTTAATTCATCAGGATTGATGGGCTTGTGTCATGTGACTACGGAAAATCATGCACTTCCCTTAATGTTGCTTTCCCATTAATTAAAGTTTATATGTTGATGTCTTTGGTGACTTTTATTAGTGCATTGATAACCTCTGTGTCTAGCTGAGTCTTGCTTGGGTCGCCATGCCCCTTCCTCGCCTATTTATTAGAGACGCTTAAATAAATAGGATAGACATAAGTAATCATTAAGGGTTTACTCGCCGATAAGATTAGAGCTAACGAGAAAGGTTTAATTATATACACTTCATATAAAACTAGCAATAAAACAAGTGACAAGCTATTTATTTATCAAGACAGGTCTTCTTATTGTCTCGAGTATTGATGTGTGCGTATGTTGTGCTCTAATTTATACCCACGGTATGTCGTTGTGGTTTTAGCAGTATTCAAGTTTTAAATTTATATTTAGCCGACTTATCAATATAACACACACTTTAACGAGCAGTGTACCCGGTCAGTATGAATATAATGGTAAGTAGAGTGTCGATCACTAAGAGTGGAACGTATTATCTAGTTATTCTAATCAGTATTTTAATATCTTAAGTTAGCTATACAACCTAATCTAACGCAAGGGGGTTCAGCCTGAGAGACTGGCACGGTTTGGTTATGATTAAATAATAAACTAAACTAATAAGCACGAATCAGCGAATAGCACACACGTACACAGATAAATACTTGAGACAATAAGAAGACCTGTCCTGATAGTTAAGTAGCTTGTCACTTGTTTTATTGCTAGTTTTATATGAAGTGTATAGTTCGATGCAGAGGCATGGCGACCCGATCAATGCTAAGCTAGACACAGAGGTTATCAATGCACTAATAAAAGTCACCAAAGACATCAACATATAAACTTTAATTAATGGGAAAGCAATTTTAAGGGGAGTGCAATCTTTCCGTTGTCACATTACACAAGCCCATCAATCCTGATGAATTAAAGTGTACTAATACAATAAAACAAAACTACTTAATGAATTGAATACATGCAGGACCTTCTTACAGCTCTTGTATCTTCGTTCAAGGTGTGTCTTGTGTTGCTATTTCGTCTGAATTCGGCTTAGGGTTTCTGTCTTCTCGTACTTCATATATTAGCCTCCCGAAATTCGTCTGACCTTGGGGTATTTTTAGTTTCTGTCTGAGGGTAAGATGCGGCGCATAGAATAAGTAGATGCGGTGCATTGACTTAACTTCGCGTGGGGTCCAAGATTAATATATTCAGGAATATTCGTACACCGCCAGAAGATGCGGCGTTACTCCATTCTTGTATGCGGCGCATGTCCTTTGCCGTCTTGGATAATATCTTGTGAAATCTTGATAGTGATGCGCCGTATGTAATAAGTAAGATGCGGCGTATCTGGAGCAGAATGATCTTGATCTTGTACATTTCAGTAGACTCTTAACTTCTTGCTTGTTTTGCTCCATAATTAGTCAAAAATCGCCAAGTTTCACATAATACTTGTTTTTACCTGAGAATTACAAAAGTAAACAATAACGTATCAATTCTCACAGATAATATAATAAAACAAGTCAAATAAATAGGATAAATGATGGTAATAAAATGTACTTATTTGAGTTCATCAAATATCCCCCCACTTGAACTTTACTTGTCCCCAAGTAAACCTTAGAATTAATCTTATGAAAATGTATCCTAAAAGATATTAGGATTTATTTTTATATTTAAGCATGTATTCATTTTGTCATAATCACACAACCAAACACTTAACGAATTAGAAATAAAATAAAATATTTTGATAAAAGCAAATCTAATCGTTTAACTGTCCAGTCGTGACGAATATTCTATCATAAGCCAAGGAATAACAAGTCTAAAGCGGTAAAAAGGGTTTGTTGGTTAAGGGTTAATCATTCTTCTTAATCTCTATCGATCTCAAATTCCAGAAAAGGCGACAAAATCACAAATACATGATCGAATCCACGAACACGATACTTGCAATTGCTCAAATCCTTAACTCGAATAGGCTAAAGATAGGACCAAGTAATCTTCACCAATAATATTATATCAAAAAGGGCGACAAAATCATAAATACATAGCCGAATCCACGACTACGATACTTAAGATTGCTCAAATCCCTAATCTCAATAAATCAAAGGTTTGGATAAAGAATAATATAGGGTATGGATAATATTTGGGATACAAATTGGTGTAAAATGAAAAATAAACAAAACAGATAAATTAAAATCCTATGTGTGGTTAATCACTATCCCAACCATCCCATGAATAAGACTCATATCATAGAATAACTCACGCTTTAACACTTGAAACACACGCTTTAGGTAGACACGAATTATACTCAACAAGATCTTAATCAAAGAATAACCTTAGTTGGCGTTCCCATAACGACCAACTCCCATTCAATCCATAGATATAATATACAACAACTAGTGGTGATATCGACCACTTAATACAAAACTTTACATAAGTTGGTTAAATCAAACATCCAACTTTTCCTTTTTCTTTTTTCTTTTCTATTTTTTCGATTTTTTTTTTTTTTTTTTTTTTTTTTTTTTAAAAAAAAAAAAAAAAAAACATAAACATAGATGTGTAAAATTTCACCACATCACTATAACGATAACTCTGGATAAATTTTCCATACTTTTCATGACTTCAGAAATAACGGAAATAGTGAAAGTAGTAAACACACGAAAAACAAGACTCAAAGATATACAATATTTACTTTCACTCCTATTGCATTGTGCAATTTCCCGACCTAACCATAGATAATGAATTACGCACGCGAACACAGGTAATGTAAGGAAACACACTTTGCCTACAGCAATTAACCAACCACGGATTTTAATCTACAGGGTAGGCTAAGGTGTAAGGGTGTAACGAAACATTATAACAAAGGTGTAAGAAACGAAAGGAATGGCTCTGAGTGTTTTTCTAGGGGTATCTTACTCTAAAAATGAGAGTAACAAAAGGTTTTATACGGGGGTTAACTAACCAGTGTAGTTAGCTAATATCACATAACATATAAAGGTTATTTGGGTGTAATCCTAGAAATTTACCAATTTAGACAAGTCATTCCAATTATGTAAATAATACTTATTATGGTGGTCTCGAATAGTATACAAGCCAAGTTCTAAAGTTTACAAGTCACCGGCACACTCATAGATTTATGAATTTTTGAAAAGTTCACAATTTTTGAAATTAACGTTATGTGTGCAGCTATGTAATTTAGACTTTAAACAAAAACATGCTAAAAATTTTAATTTTGATATATTAAGCATATTTTAAGCATATTTTGAAAAAGTTTAGGACAAGTAAGTGTTCTAATTCTCCAATCCCCCCACTTAAGTTAAACAACGTCCTCGTTGTTTGTATCAAAGATTAAAAACTGGAAAATAAAAGAATTAGAACAGAAAAACTCCCCTGAGATTTGCTCGGTATGATCCTCCATTATTTGTATAAGAGCAAAAATCATCTTTCTTGTGGATGAGAACGTTTAAGCTTCATATTTGATGTATCCACAGGAATTGCAGGAATCTATAATACTATCAAGACTTTAACACACCTAAGTTAAGAAAGTTTAAACTTGCATAATACATTAGTAGTTAGTAAAAATAAAACTTAAAAATTAAACTGAAAATCATCAGGTCAGTCGATACGCCGTATCTTATGGAAGAAGATACGCCGTATCGAGCCTGGAATAAATACGAATCAGAATAGAAGATGCGTCGCATCCTTAACCATGGATGCGCCGCATTAAAATAAACTGACAAAAAGTTTTAAAGTTAAAAATAAAAATGCAGAAAATTAAATAAGATATGACCAGTGCAGGAGATACGTCGCATCTAAGGATTGAGATGCGCCGTATCTTCTGCGGGCCTGACTGACTCGACACATAATAGAATAGTAAAAATTCTCCGGGTTGTCTCCCGGTCAGCACTTGTCTTTATTCCAGAGTCTTCAAGTTAGACTCACGCTCAGCTCTTTATTTAGATCTATTGATCCCCACATGTCCGGCACGATGTAGTTGCGAATTACATCGTCATGAACATATTCTTGCCCCAATTCAAGTACACCTTTGTAGAATCCTTTCATCTTTTGGTACGGATACTCGATCCCTTTCTCAGCGTCATTTTCATCTACAAAAAGAAATGGTGTAAATTTGTAACAAAATTTGTTAGGGGCATGTTCAAACCTTGGGTGAGCACGAGGCATCATGTAAGTGATAACGTTGCTTCCACTTTTAAAGGTGATATTTCCTTCAAATCATTTAGCGTTAATTTCGACCTCCTTACAGAATGGTTTCCCAACGATCACGTCACCCATTTCAACATCACGATAAGCATCCATGTTTTCCACCACAGTGAAATCTGTAACAATAGTTAAATTTCCAACAAAAATAGGTACATTCATGAACGCTCCAACTACGTTTTTCCCTCTATACTCAACTTTGTTTTTCATTATAGAATTATAGAAATCTTTTGACATTACATTAATTGGTAAAATAGGGAAAAAGTTGGCACTAACTTGTTTAAATCCTATCATGCAAGGAAATTGTAAATTATAAGCACAATCTACATGGATCTTTCTACCATAATCACAGAAACTAGGATATCCTTCAAATTCATCATAATTCTTAGTGTTGATCATATTGACTCTAGGTATATCCATAATTTCTCCTTTTTCAATTTCGGGTTCTAAATCCTCCATAAATTGATCATTGATTCCTAATGGTAAATTAAGATCATTTAATTCAATGTAGTCTCCACTATAGGTCTCAAGTGATTCATTATTTATCAAGGTTTCTCCCATAAAACTAGCTTCTAGATCGAGGTCCAAACGTTCCCTTAATCCTAGCACATAGACGCCTCTAATTAAGCTTTTAACAGGATCTTGGCACTTATAGACTAGTTTATTATTCCCTACCCTTAATGAGATTTTTCTTTTAAACACATCAATCTTAGCACGGGCGGTAGACAAGAAAGGTCTTCCAAGGATTAAAGGAATCTTAACATCCTCGGGCATATCTAATATAACAAAGTCTACAGGGAAAACAAACTTCTCAATCTTAACTAGCACATTATTAGCAATCCCTTCAGGTCATTTTACCGTTTTATCAGCCAATTCAATAAGCAACTTAGTTGGTGCTAATTTTTCTAGTCCTAAGGTAGTGAATGTCTTAAGGGGCATTACACTAACACTAGCTCCTAAGTCAGCTAACACATTATTGAAAGATATATTATTAATTGAACAAGGTAAAGTAAAACTTCCTGGGTCCTTTTCTTTATGAGGTAAGGCATGTAAGTCGGTTGCAGAGCTCTCTTCTTTCATCGTAGCCTTGATCTCCTCTTCAATCTTTGTCTTCTCTTTGAGTAACCTCCTTAAACTGATTGAAGAATTAAAGAAAAATTCGGGTCTTGCACCATCATTACCATTCATCAATCTTCTAGGAAAAGGAATGTAAGGAGTGACTTCCTCAGTGGTGCTTATGGCCTTGACATGATCTCTTGGGTTGGTTTCAGTTGAGCTAGGTAAACTTCCGTATCCCCTTTCTTGAAGAACTTTGCTCATTTGTCCGATTTGTTGTTCCAATGCTTTGATCGAAGCTCCTTGATTTCTTGTAATAGTATCTGTTGAAGCTCGGATTTCCTTGATCATAGCAGTGTTCTCATCATGTCTTTTAGCAGCATCGGCCATAATTTGCTTTAAAGTGTCATCTAAAGTTTGCCTCTTTTCTTGATAAGCGGGATTGAAGTTATTCTTTTGATAGAATCCCGGAGTAGCTTCCCTAAATCTTCCTGAAGGTCAGAACGGTTGTCCAAATTGTGTGTAGTATGCTTCTTCAAACGTCTCACTTTCATTCTTATTAGGGCAATCCTTAGTGTAGTGAGGTCCTTCGCATTTTTCACATCCAACTTGGGCAGCATACACTTTCTCATCACGCTTCTTCATCTCTCTACTAATTTTATCCAGTTGAGCTTAAATAGCAACAAACCCGTCAAAATTAGTGCTGCTCTTAGATCTAGTAGAGGTTCCATCGTGCCATTTTTGAGAATGATCAGCAGCTTCTTGGATAGCTTTCCTAGCATTGGCTGCACTCATTTGAGGCACAGCTCCCTTAGCATCCAAGATTTGTCTAGTAGGCACGTCCAATCCTTGATAAAACAATATTATCTCCTGCATTTCACTTAGATAATGTTGAGGGCATTTCATCAATAGGTCTTTGAATCGTTCCCAAGCTTGATAAAGAGTTTCATCAGGCTCTTGCTTGAAACTGTTGATAGCCTCCATCTTTTTAGCAGTTTTAGCAGGTGGACAATATCTCTTCAGGAATTTGCTTTTCAAATCTTCCCATGTTGTGATTGAACTAGCAGGTTCATTCCTTAGCCACTTATTAGCAGCTCCTTTAAGTGAAATTGGAAAGATTCTTAGCATGAGTTGATCGTCAGTGACTCCTTCTGTAGAAAACAAATCCGCAATCTCGAGGACCTTTTTAACATGCTCATTAGCATCCTCATGCTCCGATCCACTGAAAGCATTTTCTCTTAGCTCCTTGAGAAACTGACCCTTCAACTCAAACTTAGACTTTTCATCAAACTTTGGTCTAGCAACTCCTGAAGTGTAATCAGCACGGGTTTTGTTCATGTATTCCTCCATAGTTGTGTTTTCTGCCATTGTTTCTGTTTCTACTTCCTCTTTCTCTTCAGAAAAATAATCAAGCTCGAATGAACTTGAGATATCAAAGCTTTTTGTGTTGAAAAGCCTTTTAAGCGAATGAAAGGCTCGTTCAGGATCTTCGAAAGGTGTAATCAAGTTCTTAGTTGAACTCCTGGTCATGCACTTCCTGAAACTATCACAAAAGCATCAGTAGGGTATGTTCAAGAAAGTAGTATATCAGAAAATCAACAAAGAAAACGGAATATGAAAAATTAAAGTTACTGATATCTGCAGACGATGCGCCGTATCCAAAAATTCGGATACGCCGTATCTTATAATCGTTAAAATTTAATCAGACTTTTATTCAGAAAATAGATACGCCGCTTATAAATTTAGAATGCGCCGTATCAGTTTTAATTATCAAAAATCAACGTATCTAAATTAAAATTAAATGCGTCGTATTAACAAAAGTTAATGCGCCGTATTTTTGTTACGTTTCAAAATACCAGATTTTTTATTCGGTAGATGCGCCGTATCGATAAAAATCGATGCGTCGTATCTGTTTAATAATTCGAAAACTGTTTTTTATTTAAATAATAGATACGACGTATCTGCAAAAACAGATGCGCCGTATGGCGTTAATGTTTAGAAAAATTTCTTATTAAAAACAGAATACGCCGTATCTTGGGGAAAGATGCGCCGTACTCGAATTTATTAAACGCGTTGTATTTTATAAAAATTAAACGCAATACGCCGTATCTATAAAAATAGATGCGCCGTATCGTTTGAATTAGCTCAGTACAACGATAGCAGAATACAAGAAAAATACGGAAAATAAAAACAAAAATAAAAACAAACAAAAAGAAACACAAATTAAAGAAAATAAAAAAACAAAAAAAAGAAAATATGCAAATAATACAATGAATGCAATTTAGCTAATATACAACAGAGTTAGCGGTTAGAATAAAAAATTAAAAAGAAAAACCTAATTAAAATACTAATCAAATTAACAGATAATAACAATTTACTCCCCGGCAACGGCGCCAAAAACTTGATGTGTGCGTATGTTGTGCTCTAATTTATACCCATGGTATGTCGTTGTGGTTTTAGCAGTATTCAAGTTTTAAATTTATATTTAGCCGACTTATCAATATAACACACACTTTAACGAGCAGTGTACCCGGTCAGTATGAATATAATGGTAAGTAGAGTGTCGATCACTAAGAGTGGAACGTATTATCTAATTATTCTAATCAGTATTTTAATATCTTAAGTTAGCTATACAACCTAATCTAATGCAAGGGGGTTCAGCCTGAGAGACTGGCACGGTTTGATTGTGATTAAATAATAAACTAAACTAATAAGCACGAATCAGCGAATAGCACACACGTACACAGATAGATACTTGAGACAATAAGAAGACCTGTCCTGATAGTTAAGTAGCTTGTCACTTGTTTTATTGCTAGTTTTATATGAAGTGTATAGTTCGATGCAACGCACCGAGATTAATCCCTTTCTCGTTGGCTCTAATCTTATCGGCGAGTAAACCCTTAATGATTACTTATGACTATCCTATTTACCTTTTCTTCCTACTTTTCTACAGACGATAGAATGCATAGGGGATAAAATAAATAGGCGAGGACAGAGGCATGGCGACCCGATCAATGCTCAGCTAGACACAGAGGTTATCAATGCACTAATAAAAGTCACTAAAGACATCAACATATAAACTTTAATTAATGGGAAAGCAATTTTAAGGGGAGTGCAATCTTTCCGTTGTCACATTACACAAGCCCATCAATCCTGATGAATTAAAGTGTACTAATACAATAAAACAAAACTACTTAATGAATTGAATACATGCAGGACCTTCTTACAGCTCTTGTATATTCGTTCAAGGTGTGTCTTGTGTTGCTATTTCGTCTGAATTCGGCTTAGGGTTTTTGTCTTCTCGTACTTCGTATATTAGTCTCCTGAAATTCGTCTGACCTTGGGGTATTTATAGTTTCTGTCTGAGGGTAAGATGCGGCGCATAGAATAAGTAGATGCGGCGCATTGACTTAACTTTGCGTGGGGTCCAAGATTAATATATTCAGGAATATTCGTACACCGCCAGAAGATGCGGCGTAACTCCATTCTTGAATGCGGCGCATGTCCTTTGCCGTCTTGGATAATATCTTGTGAAATCTTGATAGTGATGCGTTGTATGTAATAAGTAAGATGCGGCGTATCTGGAGTAGAATGATCTTGTTCTTGTACATTTCAGTAGACTCTTAACTTCTTGCTTGTTTTGCTCCATAATTAGTCCAAAATCACCAAGTTTCACATAATACTTGTTTTTACCTGAGAATTACAAAAGTAAACATTAACGTATCAATTCTCACAGATAATATAATAAAACAAGTCAAATAAATAGGATAAATGATGGTAATAAAATGTACTTATTTGAGTTCATCAAGTATCTATCTGTGTACGTGTGTGCTAATCACTGATTCGTGCTCATTAGTTTAGTTTTCTACTTAATTATAACCAAACCGTGCCAGTCTCTCAGGCTGAACCCCCCTTGCGTTAGATTAGGTTGTATAGCTAACTTAGGATATTAAAATACTGATTAGAATAACTAGATAATACGTTCCACTCTTAGTGATCGACACTCTACTTACAATTATATTCATACTGACCGGGTACACTGCTCGTTAAGTGTGTGTGTTATTGATAAGTCGGCTAAATATAAATTTAAAACTTGAGTAGGCATTAATACTGCTAAACCGCAACGACACATCACGCGCATCACAAGTCTTGATAGTTAGATACTGATCGATCAGTTAGTGTTTTCACATATTTGTTCTACCTTTCATTCAGTAAAGTCCGGTTAGTGTTTTAGACCTCAAAATACATAGAGTAAACGGGAGTAGTTGCACCCTTGTAAAGAACTCGACATCTAGCTTAATGTCGGTAATTGTATAGGCGACGTCAGGTTGGTTCTTCCTTGAAGTAGAACTCGGTATTTAGCTTTTTACCGGAAAAAGGTGCAAGGGACGTGTATTAAGGTTTTTTCCGCCGAGAAGGGAGATTGTTTCTTAGTGAATAAAAACTCTCGAGTTAGAGGCTCGAGGAGTGGAGTAGGGCAAGGAAGAGAGTTCTTGTAGCCGAACCACTATAAATCTCCGTGTTGTGGTTTGATTGTTCTTTTCTCTACTTACTTTCTTATATTACTTGTTTGTGTGCAATTACCTTGAAATCAAAATAAGTCACAAAGCGAATTAAAGTTAAAAACGGCAAAAACTATTCAACCCCCCTTCTAGTTTTCCACAATTGGCATCAGAGCTACGTTACTCAAGATTTTCAAAATATATTGTATTTTAAAACTTGAAACGATCAATGGATTTTGAAAACTTTAAAGAAGGGCAATCTATGCAAAGACCACCACTATTTGAACCAAATTGTTTCATATAATGGAAAAACCGCTTTGAGACGTATGTGAAGTCAAATGACATAGATCTATGGTATATCATTGTAGAGGGTGATTACAAACCCATAAGTAATGATATATCAAGTGGTCGGGATATAGGTACTTCTCTTACTCGTCACAGTGATGAGCAAATGAAGTTGATTGCCAAAAATAATGAAGCCAAAATGATACTTTATAATGCCTTACCTAAGAAAGAATATGAAAGAGTTTTTATGTGTAAAACGACTAAAGATATTTGGCAATCATTGATTATCACTCATCAAGGGAACTCACAAGTCAAAGATAACAAAATTGATCTTCTTGTTCAACAATATGAACAATTTGTTATCTCTGAAGATGAGACCATTGATAGTGCTTTTTCTAGGTTCAATACTATTATTACATCTCTTAAAGAACTTGACGAATCTTTTTCTAGTAAGAATTTTGTCAGGAAATTTCTTAGAGCACTTCATCAGAAGTGGAGAGCAAATGTGACAACTATTGAAGAATCCAAGGATCTTTCAAGCATGACACTGGACGAGCTCATCGGAAATCTCAAAGTTCACGAGATGGTGATGGAAAAAGACTCAAAAATAGTTAAAGGCAAGAAGGAAAAGATGAAGTCCATTGCCTCAAAAGCTAGGGTAGAGTCAAGTGACGATGAAGAGTCTAGCTCATATAGCGAAGATGAAGAGTATGCCATGGCCATTAGAGATTTCAAGAAATTCTTCAGGAGACGAGGAAAGTTCGTAAGACAACCTCGTGAAGAAAAGAAACCTTTCCGGAAAGACTGTGATGATAGGAAAGGAAAAGTAGATAGAAAATATTTTAGGTGCGGAGATTCCGGTCACCTAATAGGAGAATGTCCAAAGCCTCCAAAGAACAAGTCTTAAAGAGCATTTGTTAGTGGAGCTTAGAGTGATAGTGAAGGTGATGACGACGAGCCTAAGAATGACGAAGTTGCTCTTATGGCTAATGACTCTAACGAGGTACTATCTGGCTCATCCTACTCCTCTATTAATGATGATACAGTAGAAATTGAATATAACAAACTGTGTGAAATTACCCTTAAAATCATAAACAAAAACAAGTTCTTAAAAACCAAAAAGGAATTTTTGGAAAACAAAGTATATTGGTTAAAAGAAAAAGCCTTAAGATTAGAAAAGGGTAAAAATGTTAAGGAAACATGTGTCTCATGTCAGGAACTTAAACTAGAAATAGAAACACTTAAGTCCACACAGGAAAAACTTATCAAACTAAATTCTAAATTTAAAAGGTTTGATAAACACATTAGTTGTATGGATGATATAATGAAAGATCAAAAGTTTCAACTTGATAAGACCAAGCTACATTTTATGAAACTAAGAAACCTAAGTGACTTTGAGAAACAAACAGTGAAAGTACAAGAACCTGTTCCAACTGAGTCAGACACCCACGGATCCGACGGATCCAAAATTTTGGATCCACCAGTTATACCAAAAGGATCCGCAGCTACTGTTGATGAAAAGAAGGTTCGTAAATCAGATCGTACTGAATTCGTTAAGGTCACTAGAAAACCTAGCACTAGTACAACTATTAACAAACAAAAAGCATCAGTTTCCATAGGAAAAAGTCAAGTTAATAATGAGTTTAGGAATAAAATGGTTCAACAGAGGCCTAGAACTAGTTTTCCCAAACACCCCTTTCCAAAGAGTAATCACAACTCACAGAGTCATTATCAAAGTAATTGGAACCAAAACATGTCTAGAAACTTTCAAGGTCCCAACTACATACCATGGAACACTTGTCCACCATTTCCATACATGAACCATGATAATGTTATATTTAACCCAAACGGACCCATGAGATATTGGGGACCAAACGCTTGAGTTTTTCTTGAACTTAAGTATGCTTAAAAGTTGAGTTAGAACCAGATGAGTGGATTAAAGATAGTGGGTGTTCAAGACACATGACGGAAAACAAAAGCCTTTTCTCATACTACCAAGTGTACGACGAAGGTAATGTCACATTCGGTAGCAAGCTTAAAAGTAAAATCATCGGAAAAGGTACAATCTCTCATGAATCTCTCACCATTGATTATGTTGCTCATGTAGATAATTTAGGATTTAACTTGCTTAGTATTAGTCAATTATGCCGCAAAAAGTATAACGTCCTTTTCAGTGAAAATGGAAGTAAAATACTAAAAGATGCATAACCATAGGAAAAGGTGTTTTGAAGAATAACATTTATGTTATGAAATTAGACAAAACACCTAAAGACAAACTTTGTCTCACCTCTCTGGACGAAAACTCAACTATATGGCATAGATGCTTAGGTCACGCTAATATGAGGTTAATCCAATCCTTATCATCTAAGGAACTCGTTAGGAACCTGCCCAAGTTGAAATACGACCAACACTTTTGTGATGCTTGCAAAATTGGGAAACAAGTTCATAATAGCCATAAGGCTAAAAACATGGTGTCTAAATCTAGGTGTCTAGAATTGTTACATATGGATTTGTTTGGTCCATCCGCTATACAAAGTTATGGGGGAAACTTCTATACTTTGGTAATAGTAGATGATTACTCTAGGTATACTTGGACTAAGTTCTTGAAAACTAAAAACGAGGCATTTGATAAATTTAAAATTCTAAGTAAGAAAATTCAAAATCAAATAGGAAATAACATTGTGTCAATTAGAACCGACTACGATCGTGAATTTGATAACAAAATCCAATTCGGAGCTTTTTGTGATGCTAATGGCATAACACATAATTTCTCGGCTCGTCGAACCCCTCAATCTAATGGTGTAGTAGAACGTAAGAATAGAACACTTCAAGAAATGAGTCGAACAATGTTAAACGAACAAAACATACCTCAAAAGTTTTGGTGTAATGCCGTTGACACATCCACTTACATCTTAAATAGAGTCCTAATTAGACCATTTTTGAATAAAACACCATATGAGCTTTTTAGAGGCAAAAAGCCTACATTAGGATATTTTAGAGTTTTTGGAAGCAAGTGCTTCATATTAAACACTAAGGATTACCTCACCAAGTTCGACCCAAAGTCGTATGAAGGTATATTTCTAGGATATTCACAAAATAGTAAAGCATATATCGTCTTGAATAAAGAAACATCAAGAGTCGAGGAATCGTTGAATGTAACATTCGACGAAAGTCCACCTCCCTCTAAGACATCACCTTTGGTAGATGATGACTTAGTTGAAAGTCAAATGGTTGAAAACTAAGAAAACATAGAGAATGACAAAGAAGACGAACCGGTAAAAAGAGAAATTGTCAACATTAAAGAATCCAAAAGTCATCCATTAGACAACGTCATAGGAAAAATTAACGAAAGAACCTTAAGGTCAAAAGCCCAAAACGAAAGTAATTTCTTTTGTTTTGTTTCAACTATTGAACCTAAAAATGTTAATGAAGCAATAAAAGATAAATCTTAGGTCATAGCAATGCAAGAAGAATTAAATCAGTTTATTAGAAATGACGTTTGGACTTTAGTCCTACAACCTCAAAATCAAGCCATAATTGGAACTAAATGGGTATTTAGGAACAAATGGATGAAAATGGAGTAGTGTCTAGAAACAAAGCTAGGCTAGTGGCTCAAGGCTATAATCAACAAGAAGGAATAGATTACGACGAGACATTTGCACCCGTCGCTAGGCTTGAGTCAATTAGAATATTACTTGCATATGCATGCGCACACGACTTTAAACTATTCCAAATGGATGTTAAAAGTGCTTTTCTAAATGGTTTTATTAATGAGGAAGTGTACGTTGCACAACCTCCCAGATTTGCCGATTTTGAAAAACCAAATCATGTCTACAAACTTAAGAAAGCATTATACGGACTTAAGCAAGCACCAAAAGCTTGGTATGATCGACTTAAAACTTTCCTAGTTGACCATAAGTATACCATGGGCCTAGTAGACAACACTCTTTTCACCAAGAAAAAGGGATCACATATTATCATGGTCCAGATATATGTGGATGACATTATATTCGGTTCAACTTGTCAAGAGTTATGCGACGATTTCTCAAAAATCATGCATGACGAGTTTGAAATGAGTATGATGGGGGAACTAAACTTTTTCTTAGATCTCCAAATTAAACAATTAGAAGATGGGATATTCTTCAACCAATCTAAGTATATCAAGGATATGCTTAAGAAGTTTGGTCTTGAAGACTCAAAACCTATGAAAACACCCATGTCCTCCGAAACCAAACTCACAAAGGATGAAGAAAGTGAATCCGTAGATAGCACTAAATATAGAGGAATGATTGGTAGTTTACTCTATCTCACGGCTAGTAGACCGGATATTATGTTTAGTGTTTGTCTATGTGCACGCTTTCAAGAAGATCCCAAAATATCTCATCTGGAAGCCGTTAAACGGATCTTCAGGTACATAAAAGGCACTACACATTTAGGATTATGGTATCCCAAAGGAACGGGAATGGAAGCCATAGTGTATGCCGACTCAGACCATGCCAGTGATTATGTTGATAGGAAAAGTACAAGCGGTATTTGTACTTTTGTAGGACATTGTCTCACCTCATGGTTTGCTAAGAAAAAAACAGCCCTCGCAATATCAACAACTGAAGCCGAGTATGTGTCAGCAGGAAAAGCTTGCCAACAAGCACGGTGGATGAAACAAGCTCTCGTCGACTATGGAATTGAGCTCAACGACATTCCCATTCTTTGCGACAACAAAGGAGCTATCGATCTCAGCAAAAATCCAGTCCAACACGCCAGAACCAAACACATAGAAATACGTCACCATTTCCTACGCGACAATGTTCAGAAGGGAAACATCTCAATCGAGAAAGTATCCTCAGAAGACAACATTGCCGACATTCTCACAAAACCTCTTAAGAGAGAACCTTTCAACTTTCTTAGACTTGGTTTAGGATTAATGGAACCTAATGAGTAGATAAAACCGTAGCTTAAACCTTAGTTTAGCCAAACACGGCAATAACCAAAACCTGAGTTTGGTCCTGCGGAACCAAACGAAAACAAGGGCGGATCCCTTGTTTTGGTTCCGCTGGATCCGCGGCCTACTGAGCCAGTTTTTAGTATATTAAAACAAACACCCTTTACTGTACATCACATTCCCCAAAAACATACACCTCACTGGAATTCGACCCTTATCACACCAAACTCAGAAATTAGGTCATTCTTCACCACAAATTTGTGCTTAAAATCATCTCTGTAAGTATCCTAATTATATCTAATTCCTATTCTGAGTCTAGGATTTCTATTTCTTGCACAAAAATCAAAACTTGGGGTTTATGCATATTTCTTGCAAAATCATGAAGCATATTTACTTAATTGCAAATCAAATCATGTTTTCATAGTTAGGAATTGCATCTTTTAGTAATTAGTACATTATCATTATTCATCAAAAACCACATGAGAAATTTTTATCAAAATCTTCTCACGACTAGGAAATACGGTTTTTGAACATTGTTCATACAAATACAAAAAAGTTATGTTTTCAAACATCACTTGCATAATGTCTCTTAAATGCTAAAGAGAATACATAACTAATATGTATTTTCTGGTACTTTCAAACGTAGCTACATTGAATTAGGAGCGTTTGGGTTATCTCACATTTTCATTATAAAACTTGCATAAATAAATTTTCATGCATCAAAAGGAGTCGAGATAACCGCACCTCCACATTGTCCCCATGTAGGCACACACTAGAAATTAATATACGTATTTTCGATAGTTTTAACTAAATTATGATATTTTTGTGTCTAGGATAATCATGCCTCCCGCGACAAATTATGACCATAAGGACACCCTCAAATACCTACCTCAACACCACAAAACCAAAGGATTCACCGAAGATCAAGTCAAAATCTTTAAGGCATTAGAAAAATGTTATGTTCACGAAGGTAGAACCGTAGACACGTCATTTTTAGAAGAAACCAATATCCGTGAACAATTAGCCTCTATCCAATTTGATAGTCTTCTCGACATAGATGAACCCATTATTCCTAGGTTTATACTTGAATTCTATGCTATTGTAAATCTTAGCACAGACGACTTTGGATTCATGAACATTCATTTCAATGTAAACCAAAACCAATTCACCTTTCCTTTAAACCAATTTAGGGAAGTTTTAGGTATTCCAAGTCAAGGAACTTGCTTTTATTCGGACAAATGGTCATTGTCCATCCTAGATTCCAACCTTGATCGTATCCATCCATACGACACACCCCTAACTTCCAAAGAAATTATCCGTGAACATCTCTTCAATCCTAGAAACAACCCAACTAGGACAAGCCGGGGTAAACAAGTAAATCGAGATCCATTACCATGGAGCTCAATGAGCTTAAGCCTCAATTTAAGAAGTTGGAAGAAGTTCTTAGAGCCAACTTCATTAGCACCGTAGGAAATAGGGACCACGTCAATGCAAGCCTTTGCTACATGATGTATTGTGTGTCTACTCACCAACAATTCAACTTAGCCTACTATATTGCCAAAAGAATTGCAGATATTCTAGTCCTAGGTACCACCGCCATGCCATATGGGATGCTTCTTACACGTCTGTTCAAAGCCTCTATTCCTATTCCCCGAAACGCTAGTGGTTTCCTTCCTGACTACACCAAAATTCCACACACCTTTGTTCCTCTCAGTGATCATAGGGTAGCCATAGCAAGTGGAAAACGTGTTCATCCTCCAACCTCATCATCATCATCATCATCGGCTAGTGAAGAAGATGGTTTACCTAATTCTAGGATTCCTCCACCCAAATACATGAGTCAACTTCCTTCCATTGACAATCAATCCGAAGAGCATCGACAAACAAATGGAATGATGAAGAATCTTGGCCGATGGATCATGAAACTCAACAAAAAGATGAAAAAGAAGTGAGATTTAAGGAGTGTTTGGTTTAAAACATTTTTGAACAATTAGGTGTTAAACTTGTGTGTCTTTTAGAATATTACGTTGGTATTTGACTTTTATGTGACCTAACATAATGTTTCAGGGTGATAACACTTTTTGTTGTCAATTTTCCATGCTTAAGCCACCGTTTGGCTTAACCTTCTGTTATGGTAAGTTATTATCATCGAATTAATCTATGTGTAAACGTGTGTTAGACCCTGTGCTTTTAGAATTTTTCTATCTCATATTAGTAGTTACATAAATTTTAGGAGAATTTTCGGGATGTGAACGGATAACGAAAAATTCGACAAGTCCTCTGTTAAGAATTAGGATTTCCATATGGCAGATATGGCAGAACCAAAATTTGGGTTCCGCCTATTGTATTCTTTGGCTCCGCCAATCCTCAACCTGCGGATTCCGCGGAACCAAAATTTTGGTTTCGCCTTTGTTATCGTTTGGATCCGCCTACACCAACAGTAACTTTTTCAAATTTTTCCCGACTAATCTAGATTCTTAGATAAGTTATTTTAGTTTTTAGGATTCTTTTACTGATCATTAGGATCATTAGAATGATTTAGAAACACTTAGTACCATAAGAAATAAATTTCCCACCAAAATTTAAATATTCAAATTTTTGTCCAAGTTACCTTTCTCTAACACCTAAGGATCCCTTTAATTGGTTCCTTGGAATCCATGAATCAATCACATTACAAACTTTTTTGTCACTTTCTGTACTCACTGATCATCTTCATGTCAACTCCATGGATTGGCCTTGATAAAATGACAAAACAACTTTTTCTTGTTCCAAGTTATTGGAAATCAACATTCCTTTATGAACCAAATCCAAACACCAATCTCCATAAACCTTAGAGACTATAAATTAGAAGCTTTAGATAATCTAAACTCACATTTCATCATCATTCCTAACTACCTGTGCATTTCTAACCACCTTCACAATGCATAAATCAAACAACTCCCACATGTCCAGACCACACAGAAGGACAGCTAGAATTAGTGTTAGACCATACTGGCTCATAAATCCCATTTCTAATGTAAACTTCCCTACTATATCCACTACTACTACAACACCCATCGTAACTCCAGTGGTCAACATACCATCACCCACTCCATCTCAACCAAGATCACCATCACCTACAACAACACCAGTGGCTAGCACACCACTACCCATACCATCTCAAATGAGAAAATCATCATCACCTCCACAACCACCCAACTTTCAACCAAATGATTTACTTACCACACTCCAAACCATTGATGAATCAATGTGGCTCAACCAACCAAACACTCAAGGCAATAAGGAACTTGATCCTCTCAACACCTCTTCAAATATGATGAACTCCAACTTACGTGATACAAAGGATTTAGAATCTATTTAGCTTGCCTCCATCATATCTTCCTCAAACCAAAACAATCCTCCGCAATAGACACTTTCAGTTTCTCTCCTTAAGAATCTTTCAGATTTTTAGGATTGCTTTCCTTTTTAGGTTGTGACATCATGTTTTGTGACTTATGACACAAATAAATTTTCAATGAATGGATGTTATATTTTTATGCTTATGGGTGATCACTATTTGACATAATATCTTGGTTTGTTTGATTTACTAACATTATTATATGATTAGTTTGAATTCTTATAATGATTTGACCACTTATACTTAGGTGCATTTTTGATCAGACACATATTTTTGACTTTTTAAAGTCAAATGGGTTGAACTATCATGTTTGGTTGACTTATACATATGCATTATGCTACTTGGTTGGATTGATTCACAACTAACATTTGTTTTGTAGCTTTTCTCAACCTTGCATCATATACGCTGGTACCCTAGCAACGGAGAGTATTGATTGAGGGGGAGTATATCATATACTAACATATTATTTTATAGCATTTCTCATCCTTGAAACGTATATGTTGGTACCCTTGCAATGGGGAGTATACATCGAGGGGGAGCATATCATATTCTAACCATTTATTTTGTAGGATCATGCATCATAACCTTGGTACTCCAATTAGAGTATTATCCAAGGGGGAGCTTTGCAAGTTCTCAAAATCATTGAAACAATCTTGGTACTCTAATTTAGGGGGAGTAATAACCAAGAAATGTTCACCACATTCCGCTACGCATATATTCTTTTTGTTTCGACAAAAAGGGGGGGGGGATAGGATTAAGTTCATACATCACTGTGATCATCACAGTACATATTTTTTTTACATCACAGTACCTGTTTTTCATGCTTAAAAAAGTTTTTAAACTTGCATAAAACTTACTTAGGGGTTGTTTCTTTTTTTTCCTATTTCTAGTTAGTGTCTGTGTGGATATATGTGTCCTGTTTCTAGTTAGTGTCTGTGTGGATATATGTTGTTTCTTTTTTATGCTTAATTGACCATCTTAATACGAGTTTTTTCCCGAACTAGTGTAGGTGGAAAAAATTTATAAAAATTAAAAAAATTTATGAAAATTCAAAAAAATTTATATAAATTTTAAAAAAATTCGAAAAATTTTAAAAATTCAAAAAATTTATAAAAATTCAAAAAATTCGAAAATTTTATAAAAAATTATAAAAATTCGAAAAAACTTATTAAAATTTTTAAAAAATTCAAAAAATTTATAAAAATTTATAATTTTTTAAAAATTCATAAAATTTGTAAAAATTTATAATTTTTTAAAAATTCAAAAAAATTATAAAAATTCGAATAAAAAAATTTAAAAAATTCAAATTTTTTATAAGTTTTTTTTGAATTTTTATAAATTTTTATAAAATTTTCGAATTTTTTGAATTTTTATAGATTTTTTGAATTTTTATAAACTTTTTATAAAATTTTTGAATTTTTTGATTTTTTATCAATTTTTTGAATTTTTATAAATTTTTTTGAATTTTTATAAATTTTTTGAATTTTTAAAAATTTCTTGAACTTTTATAAATTTTTTGAATTTTTAAAATTTTTCGAATTTTTTTAAAATTTTCATAAATTTTTTCGAATTTTCATAAATTTTTAGAATTTTTATAAATTTTTGTAAATTTTTCGAATTTTTAAAATTTTTTTGAATTTTTATAAATTTTTTCGAAGTTTTCTAAATTTTTCGAATTTATTTTTTCCACCTAAACTAGTTCGGGAAAAAACTCGTATTAAGACGTCCTGGATAGAAACAGCATCAAATTTTGCCCCCTTTCACATTAAGGATTCTCTTTTGCAATAAGTTAAAAAGAAACATCAAAGTTTCCTATTTTCAGCCAGTTTTGTTACCAAACAGGACATTAAGCAGAAAGTAAACAGCCCCTTAATCTATATTTTTAAAAGACTTTCACTTTACTTATTACATTGCTTAAAAATAAACTTTATGTTTTGTCATCAACAAAAAGGGGGAGATTGCTAATACAAATATCGTCCTAAAAACGTTATTTATATTTTACGATCTTTGCTTTATTTTGTTAATGACAATTATAAGGTTTATCTTTAGCAAAGCATAAATATAAGTTAAAGTCTTTTACATTTATAGTAACAAGTCTGTGGAAAACTAGAAGGGGGGGAGGGTTGAATAGTTTTACGTCTTTTTTTTTTTTTTTTTTTTTTTTTTTTTTTTAATTATGAAAACTTTGTTTACTTTTAAAACTTAGATTCGAATTTATGTGAACTCAACTCTTGAACAATATGAACAAATATAAATATAAATAAGCAATGCAAGTAAGGTAATGAAATGAAATGAAAGATAGAGATGGAAAGATCGAACCGCGAGACAAGAGATTTATAGTGGTTCGGCTACAAGGACACCTTCCCTACCCTACTCCACTCCCCGAGCATCTAACTCGAGAGTTTTCTTCACTATGTCACCAAGCTCCCTTATGGCGGAGAAAACCTTACACAACTTTAGCTTACACCGGCTTAACGACACAAAGCTAGATGTCGGGTTCTAATCGTAGCTAGAACCAATCTCACAACTTCAACACAACTTCTTCACAACTTCTTCACGACTTCTTCAAAACTTCTTCACAACTTCTCGCACACCTTCTTCACTACTTCTTCACAACCTAGCACGACTAATCTACTCTTCTACTTCTTCACACCTTCACTACTTACACACCTTGACCTCTTCACAACTTAACTACTTACACACCTTGACCTCTTCACAACTTCACTACTTACACACTAATCTAGCCTAACCAAATATGCCTACACTTATCTAACAAATATACACAACTTATACACAAATGAATGGATGATTATACAAACAACTTAGGTAGCAAGATGATACCAAGTTGCAATACTTCTTCTTTAGATGTTGAAGGAGTATTCTTCTTTTGCACTTTGATGGTGGAAGCTTGGATCACTTAGAAACCAATGCTTAAGAGAATATGATCAAAGGATTTTAGAAAGGATTTACAAGGATTAGAGAAGATTTAGAACAGAAGGTTTGGGGTGCAAAAGGTGAGAAAAAGTCCAGGGGAAAACCAGTATTTATAGGCAAAAACTGGACAGCTGGAGGAGCGGGGCGGTCCCCTTAAAATTAAGGGGGCCGCCCCTCAAGACCGTTGCCCAGTTTTGTCTTTTTGTGAGGAAGGTTTTTCTGGAACAATTTTGCCATTTTTGTTGAAAATTTGAATTCATAAATTTATAATGGATTAAACCTTTTTATTTATTACCAAAAATGTTTTTCTAAAAGATATAAAATGTTTTTGACATTTTATAAAAAATCTAGTGATTAAGAAAATGTTCCTTTGATCATATAATGCATTAAGCATTTGTTTATTCATACCTTAAGTGATTTGAGTTGTTAAAATAGATATTAACAACTAAATGCTTGTTTACGTCATAATTTTCCGTTTAATGATTTTACATTTTGTGATTATCAAAACGTAGAGATATCGAAAAATATTAATAACGTGTTTAGGCATTATTTATATCAACAATCTCCCCCTTTTTGATGATTACAAAATCTAAACTCATTAAATTGAAAAATTAATTTTTAGACAAGTATTTAGTGAGTTTATATCTACTTCTCCCCTTTTTTGTAGAATCAAAAAGGTTATGCCGACAAGTTTTATAAATAAAATTAGTCGGGACGAGAACTCCCCCTTGATGTGTACTCCCCCTCGTTCGAGGGCACCAAGGAGACGAGCTATGGAAATCTTGGCTGCAAAAACAAGTTAAGAACACAAGACATATATATGCATAGCAAAAATATTTAGAACAAACAACTAATCATATTTATTCATTCAAGATGATCATGTGTAAAACATGAATCATCATTACATCACATAAGGATTACAACATGAGTAAAATATACTAATGATCCTAATATTGCCAAAAAGAGCGATTGGACTTGCTTGCGACACAAAATGGTGAGGGATTTTATTTTGGGGCAGAAGGCATGTGAATGGGACTTAGTTGTATGATGGTGAAGGAAATGGAGCGGGTGGAGTGGATCTAATGATGTTATATCGGGTTAGAGGAGGAATGGGATGAGGACGAGTAAGAAGATATTCGATCCAAGAAATATCTTCACTCAAGTGGAGAATTTGTTTTTAAAGGAAGATGCAACAAGGGCAATAGTGGGTGTGGTTTGCAACTTGATCCAAGTTGAGAGAGTGGGGTAGGCAATTTGTGTAGGGTGAGGATGGAGGTTGTCCTTTGTTGCGTTATGCAAGGTGCATAGCGAGGAGATCGCTAAGGTCGTGGATTTGGTTAATCTCTTCATGGAGCTTTTGTTTCTCCATAGCAATATGGTTTTGATCATTTGGTGGGAATGGATGAAATTGGGGTGTGTGGTTTGAGTTTAAGTTTGATATTTGACCAATGTGATGAGGATTTTGGAGGGTTTCATTGAGGGTGGTTTGAGGTATAGAAGTGTAGTTTGGGATGAATGTGGATGTTTGGCCAACATGATAGGGTTTGTGAAATGGTTCAATGGAATGATTTTGAGATCTTGGAGAGTAGTTGGGAATGAAAGTGGATGGAGGTGTTGATTGTCTAGTCACACCATTTGTGATGGACTTGTTGTGAGGGTGAGGTTTTCTTTTCCACCCGGGTTTCATGGTCATCCTTGCTAGCTTTGAGGTTTTTGGTTTTGGGTTGATGGGAGAAGACATGATGGGATGAGTGAATATGGTGAGGAATGGGGTTATTTATAGTGGAGGATTGATGTGATTAAGGATGGATAAACTTGTTGGGGTGATCATGGCAGAATATGTTTGTGAATTTAGGGAAGTGTAGGATGAAATTGACTAAAAAGCAGAAAAAGATTCTGTGAACTCGTCTTGCAGATGGCCGGTCCCCTTAATAATTAAGGGGGCCGCCTTATGAATTAAGGGGGCCGCCCATCTGGTGTCATTCTGAGTTCCAGAAATGAGTTTTTCTACAGAAATAGGTAAGGAGGGCTATGTTCTGAGCTTTTGGTTTTAGGCAAGTCCCACTCTTTGAGGCAAGAAAGTATGTAACATATTATTAACTATGCATGCAAGACATATTAATTAAGCAAATAAGCAAGCAATTATATCTAGCAATCAAAAATATTGAAACAATTAATCACATAAGGCAAGGGGTAATAGACCAAAGGCACTAGAAACTTAACAAGAAGATGATGGAACAAGAGTGGAGATGTTATAAGCAATTTTGTTCTAGTGTGTGCCTATATGCAACAAATGTGGAGATGTGATTGTTTCGACTCCTAAATGCAAAAAATTCCTAAGAAACAATCCAAAGTCTCCTTGATTTGATTTTGCTCAATATATGAATATCAAAGATATATATTAGGTTATATATTTTGACAATTCATGTGAGATTTTATGCATGAGAGAAAAATATTTTTTAGCATTATTCAACAATGCAAGAGAAATGATTTTCATGTATTTTCCTAGATGTGAGAATGATTTAAATAAAATGGATTGGGTTTTGTATATAAATATGTTTATGCAAATATAGAAGTGTTTCCCAATCTTTAATTTTGTGCAAAATAGATTCCTAGACATAGATGAGAGGAAGGGAGAAAGGAAGGAAAAAAAATTTCTGACAGATGGCCGGTCCCCTTAAATAGGTGGGCGGTCCCCTTAAAATTAAGGGGGCCGCCCATCTGACGATTAAAATTTAACCAAAAGTGCAGAAAATTCAGTCAATTTGTTCCATCATTCCTAGGCCTAAACGTAAGTGGTTAAAGAGTTCGCGCTTGAGGGGTTTAGTGAATATGTCCGCTATGTTATCTTCCGATGCAACCTTTTCTATAGATATGTTTCCTTTTTGAACGTTGTCGCGAAGGAAGTGGTGGCGTATTTCTATATGTTTAGTCCTAGAGTGTTGAACGGGATTTTTACTTAAATCTATAGCACCTTTGTTATCGCACATAATTGGGACATTATCTAACCTAATGCCATAATCTACGAGAGCTTATTTCATCCATAATGCTTGTTGACATGCCTTTCCAGCGCTTACGTATTCGGATTCTGTAGTAGAAATAGCAAGAGCGGTTTGCTTCTTCGAAAACCAAGATGTTAGACAACATCCCATAAACGTGCAAATACCGCTAGTGCTTTTTCTATCCACGTAGTCTCCCGCATGATCCGAATCCGCATAGACGATGGTTTCTATGCCGGATCCCTTAGGATACCATAATCCTAAGTGTATAGTGCCTTTAATGTATCAGAAGATACGCTTAACCGCTTCTAGGTGAGAGGTTTTGGGATCCTCTTGAAAGCGAGCACAAAGGCAGACACTAAACATGATATCCGGTCTACTAGCCGTTAAGTATAGTAAACTACCTATCATCCCTCTATACTTAGTGTTTTCTACGGACTCACCTTCTTCATCTCTTGTGAGTTTTACTTCTGTAGACATCGGTGTTTTCATAGGCTTAGAGTCTTCTAGTCCAAATTTCTTAAGCATTTCTTTAATGTACTTAGATTGATTAAAAAATATTCCATCTTCTAATTGTTTTATTTGTAATCCTAGGAAGAAATTAAGTTCACCCATCATACTCATCTCAAACTCATCATGCATGATTTTGGCGAATTCATCACACATATCCTGACAAATCGATCCAAATATAATGTCGTCGACATATATTTGGACAATGATGAGATTTGGGCTTTTATTTTTTGTGAAAAGAGTGTTATCTACCATTCCCATGGAATAATCATGTTTAATAAGAAAAGCTTTTAATCGATCATACCAAGCCTTAGGAGCTTGTTTGAGTCCATATAATGCTTTCTTGAGTTTATAAACATAATTAGGTTTTGCGAAGTCAATGAATCCTGGAGGTTGTGCCACATATACCTCCTCATTGATAAAACCGTTAAGGAATGCACTTTTCACGTCCATTTGAAATAACTTAAAGTCTAGGGCGCATGCATAGGCAAGGAGTATTCTTATAGATTCTAATCTAGCTACGAGGGCATAAGTTTCATCATAATCAATTCCTTCTTGTTGATTATAACCTTGGGCGACTAACCTAGCTTTGTTCCTAGTAACAATTCCATTTTCATCCAACTTATTTCTATATACCCATTTAGTTCCTATGATGGTCATGTTCATGGGATTTGGGACTAGTTCCCAAACGTCATTAGTCTTAAATTGATTTAGTTCTTCTTGCATAGCCATAACCCAACTTTCATCTTTTAAGGCTTCATTTATATTTTTAGGTTCTATTGTTGATAGAAAACAAAAGAAATTATTTTTATCTTGAGCTTGTGATCTAAGGGTTCTTTGATTTAGGCTTCCTATTATATTATCTATTGGGTGTGATTTTGATTCTTTAATATTTACTATTTCATTTTCTCCTAGTGTTATATTTCCATTATCATCACCTAAGGGTTTAGTTTTACTAACCTCAATAGCTTCTTCTTCAACTAGGTCATCATCTTCTAGGGGTAATGTTTTAGGTGGTGGTGGAGTTTCATCAAATGTTACATTCAAAGATTCTTCTATTTTCATAGTATGTTTATTAAGTATTATATAAGCTTTACTATTTTGCGAATACCCTAGAAAGATTCCTTCGTACGACTTAGGATCAAACTTAGTAAGGTAATCCTTTGTATTGAGAACAAAACATTTGCTCCCGAATACCCTAAAGTAATTTAGATTAGTTTTTCTACCTCTTAACAATTCATATGGGGCTTTTTCTAATATTCGCCTAATTGAGACTCTATTTATTATGTATGCTGACGTATCTACGGCGTGACACCAAAATTTTTGTGGGATAGATTGTTCATTTAGCATTTTTCTACTCATTTCTTGAAAGGAACGATTCTTTCTTTCTATTACCCCATTTGATTGTGGAGTGCGAGGAGCGAAGAAATTGTGAGATATTCCATTTAAATCACAATATTTTCCGAACTGCACTTCGTTATCAAATTCCCGACCATGGTCCGTCCTAATAGACATTATGGAACATCCTATTTTGTTTTGAATCATTTTACTAAATATTTCAAACTTATTAAAGGCTTCGGTTTTATCACTTAAAAATCTAGTCCACGTGTATCGTGAATAGTCGTCTACAATTACCAAGGTATATCGGTTACCTCCGTAATTCCGCACTGCGGATGGACCAAAAAGGTCCATATGTAATAATTCTAGGCATCTAGTAGTGGAGACTATATTCTTAGCTTTGTGACTAGCGTGTGCTTGTTTTCCCATTTTACAAGCATCGCAAAAGTGTTGGTCATATCTTAGGTTTGGTAAATTTCTAACTAATTCCTTAGAGGCTAGGGATTGTATTTGTTGCATATTAGCGTGACCTAATCTCCTATGCCACAATGTAGAGTTTTCATCTAATGTTGCTAGACATATTTTATCTTCCGGTTTATTTCCTAGTTTCATTACATATACGCCACCTTTCCTAATTCCTCTACCTATGACCTTTCCGTCCTTAACTATTTCGCTATCTCTATCGGTAAAGGTAACTCTACACTTATTATCACATATTTGTCCTATACTAAGCAAGTTGTATGTTAAATTGTCTACATGCTCAACATTTTCAATAGTTAGAGAGTCTTGAGAAATCGTACCTTTGCCAATGATTTTACCACGAAAGTCACTACCGAAAATAACGTTACCTCCGTTGTAAGGCTTGTAAGAGGAGAATAGCTTGCGATTCTCCGTCATGTGTTTCGAGCATCCACTATCCTTAATCCATTCGTCAGGCTCCAAATTTATTCCTATGCATATTTCATCGGTAGCTTGAGCTACAAGACATTTTTCGTCGTTTTCTTTGTCCGCTTCATCTTTGTCGCTATCACTCCATGCTTTACTAACAAAGACGCTTTGGTAATCATAACCCGGTGGCTTCGAACATTCGCTAATGAGATGGTTTGGACTTCCACATCTAAAGCACTTTCTTTTCCCGTAGTTATCATTCCTACTTCTTTGGAGCGATCTTCTTTCATCTCGTGGTTGTCTTGTGAATCTTCCTCGTCTCTTAAAGAATTTCTTGAACTCTCTTATGGCCATTGCATATTCTTCGTCTTCACTATCGTCACTTGAATCGTCATCATCACTAATTTCCTTTTTGACTTTTAGCGCAAGTGATTTTATTTGATCTTTCTTGCTCTTGACCGTTTCCGAGTCTCTCTTTATAATTTCTTCATGAACCTTCAAGTTGCCGATAAGTTCATCAAGCGATAACGTCATCAAGTTCTTTGATTCTTCAATAGCCGTGACCTTCGCGCGCCATTTTGGATGTAATGCCCTAAGAAATTTCCTTACACAATTTTTGCTAGAAAAAGTTTCATCAAGTGCTTTTAAACTTGTGATGATAGTGTTAAATTTAGCGAATGCATTATCAATAGATTCCTCTTCAGGAATTGTAAATTGTTCACATTGTTGAACAAGAAGATCTATTTTGTTATCTTTGACTTGACTATTACCTTGGTGAGTGATTAGTAAAGAATCCCAAATTTCTTTTGCGGTTTGACACATAAAAATTCGTTCATATTCTTTACGTGGTAACGCATTATAAATGACCATTCTAGCTTCATTATTTTTTGCTAGTTTCTTTTTCAAATCATCATTTTGTTTTTCAAAAGATACAATTTCATCTATTTTAGTTAAAGGATTATTTTGAATAGGGGGAAAATCATCATAGGTAATAATATGCCAAAGATCAAGATCTTTTGATTTCACATAAGTTTCGAATCTATTTTTCCAATAAAGAAAACCATCACTCTCAAATAGTGGTGGTCTTTGCATGGATTGCCCTTCTAAATATTTTTCAGATTCCATAGATCGTTTCAAGTTTTAAAATACAGTTTATTTTAAAAATCTTGTTTAACCTGGCTTTGATACCAATTGTGGAAAACTAGAAGGGGGGGGGGTTGAATAGTTTTACGTCTTTTTTTTTTTTTTTTTTTTTTTTTTTATTATGAAAACTTTGTTTACTTTTAAAACTTAGATTCGAATTTATGTGAACTCAACTCTTGAACAATATGAACAAATATAAATATAAATAAGCAATGCAAGTAAGGTAATGAAATGAAATGAAAGATAGAGATGGAAAGATCGAACCGCGAGACAAGAGATTTATAGTGGTTCGGCTACAAGGACACCTTCCTTGCCCTACTCCACTCCCCGAGCACCTAACTCGAGAGTTTTCTTCACTATGTCAACAAGCTCCCTTATGGCGGAGAAAACCTTACACAACTTTAGCTTACACCGGCTTAACGACATAAAGCTAGATGTCGGGTTCTAATCGTAGCTAGAACCAATCTCACAACTTCAACACAACTTATTCACGACTTCTTCACAACTTCTTCACAACTTCTCGCACACCTTCTTCACTACTTCTTCACAACCTAGCACGACTAATCTACTCTTCTACTTCTTCACACCTTCACTACTTACACACCTTGACCTCTTCACAACTTAACTACTTACACACCTTGACCTCTTCACAACTTCACTACTTACACACTAATCTAGCCTAACCAAATATGCCCACACTTATCTAACAAATATACACAACTTATACACAAATGAATGGATGATTATACAAACAACTTAGGTAGCAAGATGATACCAAGTTGCAATACTTCTTCTTTAGATGTTGAAGGAGTATTCTTCTTTTGCACTTTGATGGTGGAAGCTTGGATCACTTAGAAACCAATACTTAAGAGAATATGATCAAAGGATTTTAGAAAGGATTTACAAGGATTAGAGAAGATTTAGAACAGAAGGTTTGGGGTGCAAAAGGTGAGAAAAAGTCCAAGGGAAAACCAGTATTTATAGGCAAAAACTGGACAGCTGGAGGAGCGGGGCGGTCCCCTTAAAATTAAGGGGGCCGCCTTGTATAATTAAGGGGGCCGCCCCTCAAGACCGTTGCCCAGTTTTGTCTTTTTGAGGGGAAGGTTTTTCTTGAACATTTTTGCCATTTTTGGTTGAAAATTTGAATTCATAAATTTATAATGGATTAAACCTTTTTATTTATTACCAAAAATGTTTTTCTAAAAGATATAAAATATTTTTGACATTTTATAAAAAATCTAGTGATTAAGAAAATGTTCCTTTGATCATATAATGCATTAAGCATTTGTTTATTCATACCTTAAGTGATTTGAATTGTTAAAATAGATATTAACAACTAAATGCTTGTTTACGTCATAATTTTCCATTTAATGATTTTACATTTTGTGATCATCAAAACGTAGAGATATCGAAAAATATTAATAACGTGTTTAGGCATTATTTATATCAACAAAGTATTTTAAAACACATTTACACATTACATGATCATTAGAATTCACATTGCATATATAAATTTTACATTTACATGTTTTACTTTTATTTCTTAAATTAGAAATATTAAAGATGACATCATGGCATACCTCATTTTGATATCTTTAGGATATCTTGAGTATTTAGGTGATATCTTGTATAGATCTTCAAGCTAAAGAGTTGAATTTGGAAGATATGGAAAGATTGTGCAAGATATGGGAATATCTTAGCTGTCTGGTTCCCGCGGAACCAAACACCATAACTGGCGGATCCCTTAGTTTGGTTCCGCCAAATCCGCCGCCTGTTGATCAGCTTTGCCTATAAATAGCAAGCTGATCATTCAGGCAAAATCATCACTTACATAGCATAAATTATACATTCATTCATTTATACATTACTAACCTATATCATTCATTCATTTCATTCTTAGTGATCTTCCTTTTTGTAGCAAAAGAGATCAAGCATCAACAAGCTTCAACTCACTGTTGCAAGTCTTAATAGTTAGATACTGATTGATTAGTTAGTGTTTTCACATATTTGTTCTACCTTTCATTCAGTAAAGTCCGGTTAGTGTTTTAGACCTCAAAACACATAGAGTAAACGGGAGTAGTTGCACCCTTGTAAAGAACTCGACATCTAGCTTAGTGTCGGTAATTGTATAGGCGACGTCAGGTTGGTTCTTCCTTGAAGTAGAACTCGGTATTTAGCTTTGTATCGGAAAAAGGTGTAAGCGACGTGTATTAAGGTTTTCTCCGCCGAGAAGGGAGTTTGTTTCTTAGTGAAGAAAAACTCTCGAGTTAGAGGCTCGAGGAGTGGAGTAGGGCAAGGAAGAGAGTTCTTGTAGCCGAACCACTATAAATCTCCGTTTTGTGGTTTGATTGTTCTTTTATCTACTTACTTACTTATATTACTTGTTTGTGTGCAATTACCTTGAAATCACAATAAGTCACAAAGCGAATTAAAGTTAAAAACGGCAAAAACTATTCAACCCCCTTCTAGTTTTCCACAAAATCTTTTGAAAGTAAATTGGAAAAAGAAATAATTTTGTAATACGATTCTAGTCAACTTATTTTCTAAGAAGCTAACACTTCGTAACCCCAACTGAAACACCTAACTATGAGGACACCCTGTCAATGCGTTCCCACTCACATCCCAACTGAAACACCCAACTAGGAAGAAACTGTTTGTTTTAAAACTGAGTCCAGGTTTTAACTACAAATACAAGCTTTTGTAACAGCCAAAATGAATTAACAGTTAGAAATTATTCTCAAGTTGTTTTCTGCAATGTCTACCTTATAAGTTATTTAAGTAGAAGACATATTGCTTATTCTTTAGTTAAATGTTACCCCAAAACACCATACTAAATATATCTGACTTTATGCAGAAGCATTGTACATTTTTTTTGAAAGGCAGAAGCCTTGTACATTCCATATTGAAGAAACATAAACTAATTGGCAATGATTCTTAATTATATACTATGTCCCAATCAGTTTTTTTTTTCCTTCTTCTTAGCACTGGTATAAGATCTTGGGACTTTCTAGCTATGCCAAGGTCGGAACTTGTGGATATCATGCCTTGAGATGTATATGGATAATCTGAACGTAGTATACGATAAATGCACGGACAGGAAACCGTCAGTTCTTAAAGCATGTCCACTTCCTGAGTCTATGAATCTATGCTTATTGGATGTGTTCTGTGAGTGCAATTTAGGACTACTATAATGTATCAAGTTTCCTAATCAGGGAAATGCACAACGAGTAACATGAAAGTGTTTAATAGGCAAAAGCTAGAAGCTGAGTTCAACATCAGCAGTACAACAAAGTATAATTCTCAAATAGACATTTCATCAAACACCTTTCTTACGTACCCTAAATCATCGTAAAACTAACAAAAAGAATCTACGACTTGAAAACACAATTAACTAATTAATCTGTTTACAAAAGTAGGTCCAAACACACCACACGGTCTCACAACTGAACACGACCTCTCAGCGATATTATTTTATAATGTACCTCTAAGTCACTAATTTGATGTTGAGCAACTGAAATAGAACGCCTACTTCTCACTTTGTCATATGACCATTACCCTTAGCATCATTCTGTCTTGAGACGTGCCTCTCATGGTTCTATTAACTAACAAGATAACATAAGTAACGGGAATTTGGATGCCTAGAAACTGACATCGAACACCTACGGCTAATCATATCAGACTTCACACCAACAGTCACCTACTACTACTTTTTCGTTATCAACGTCACTATTACAATAGTTATGGAAATATAAGGCCGGATGGCAAGGCAAGACTTTTTTCACCATACACCTCAGCGCCACGTGAACTTTCTCTCTCCTCTCACTTCCCTTCACCTCACTTCACCTTTTAGTGGGCAAGGCATCATTCACTTCACCTTTCATTAAAATACCAACTTTATACAAATATACCCCACTAAATACCCCCCCCCCCCCACACACACACACAAAATAATAATAAAACATCAAGTAACACTTAGGTGATCTGACCACCAAGTTTATTCTTGGTTTTTGTGTTTGCCGCGTGGACATGGGATGGCAGCAAGGAACATAGCGCGTGACTTGGGCTTGGTTGGTGAAATTTTAACCACCTTGCCGACTAGTCTAAGGAGAGTGTTATATGAAAGTGTTGATAAGTACTCCCTCCGTCCTAAAATTATTGTCCCACTTTGACTTTTTTGATCTTTCTTTCTCAACTTTAACTATAAATATTTTTGTTTGTGTTATACAATACTTGATAAAAATTATACCAATGAAAATACATTTAAAACTCAATCCGTTCATATATTTTGCATCAAGTATTATGTGATATAAATAAAAATAATTAAGGTCAAAGTTGAAAAATAAAGACCGAAAAAGTCAAAATGGGACAATAATTTTGAGACGGAGGGAGTATTATTTTTCACGTTTTAACGTGTGACAAAGTCATATATTTTTTCTCACGCTTAATAGTACTTTCTTCACAACTATGATTGTGAACCTTTTTTTTTTCTCTCTCTCTTCTCAGTTAAAAGTGTGATGAATTTTTAATAGTTTTTCTTATAAAGGAAACTATCTCACAATATACGATCATAAACTATCTTACATGTTTTAAACAGGACTAGAACCCACAACCATTTTGTTGGGAAGCTTTTCACACAAAAATGGGTACCATTGAGACACAAACCCTTTAATGAATTTCTAATAGCCTACCTCATATATAAATGTGAACATACCAGTTCACGGTCGAAAGTGTGATGTCACACCCCCAAAATACCTGATTTTGCAGCAGAATGGAATACCTGGGGCGTGACTGCCATAGCATCACATTTACAGTTATATTGAATGACCTAAAGTGTCGTTTTAAAAACACATCGTTTGATTGATTAAAAATATTCAGAGTTACAAAAATTAGGTCCCAAAAGATAATTCAAGTTGCGAAAACAAGTTTGTCACAAATCAAACGATAATATAAGTGCATAAAAATCCAAGTGAGACGTGTCGTCATCGCGACTCTATGATAAGTCTTCATGCATGTCATGATGCGAATGCCTTAATTACCTGAAAATACATTGCTAAAAATGGTCAACAAAATTGTTGGTGAGATTCATAGGTTTATGAAAATGATGAGTCTCTACGGTAACCACAAGTATAAAGTGAAATGATAAAGATGCTACATAAAAATCATACATTGGCTCTTAAGCTCATGACCCCGAAGCTAGACTGATTATGAAGGCCCCACCAGAGTGTTTTGCCGGACACTCTGAATTGGATATGATAAAAATGAAATGCGTTCGTATGACTAGTTGGAGCTACCAACCCGAACGGAGGCGTCACCCTCAATAGATCTATTCATTCACTCTCGCTTACCCCGTAATTAACGGTTCATGATAAATAAAAGGGGACTTAAACATGGCAATGAGGTAACTTAAGCAATGTAAATGAATTTAATACTTTGGTCCGCATAAAAATAATTGATGCAATGTATTCTCCCCCGCAAGTTTAGAAATTAAATAATCAATTGAAAACGGGGCTATGAAAACTCACCTGATGCGATAGCAACAACGACAATAATGGATATACTGAAATGAGGTTCGGTCTCTAACCGCAACCTAATATGAATGATATGTTCTAATGTAAGTCATGAAATGATACTACACATGCAAATACGTATGTTATCGATACCACTCGTGTATTTTGAAAATAACGTTTATCGTCGAAAAATATATTTTTGACGTCTCCTTAAGTTATAAAACACTCTTCGTGTAAATACATTGTAACGATACTCCACGATCCTCATTTGGTGGTCTATTGGTGAATATTGTATTTTCGTCGTAAAAATAGCATTTTTCATTACTTGAAAATATGACCAAATGGCCTCGCAAAACTATCCATAAAAGGGTGTACGTGAAGAACTAGTGAATAAGCTCGACGTTTCTAGAAACCTTGTAACATTATCTTAAATTCGTATCTTTGTCATTTTGTCCATACGCATCTCGTTCAATGAGAAAATCGGCTCTCAATATGGTTACTTGAAGAAAAACTGTTTTTATACTTAGAATATTTTTCTACCCAAAAGCTGATAAAATTGTTTATGTTTCGTCGGTTTTCAAAAGCTTGTATCTCGGTCGTTATAAGCCTGTTTTCTACGTTCTTTATATCCACGGTTTCGTATTAATGTAAACTAACATATTTTCAGTAGGTCGGCTCTTCTAGATCAAGTCCAATGCCTCGTTTTACCCGTTGAATCTCGGAAAACAGCACGTAATTTTCAGAAAAGTAGTTTTCGTCGCTAAAATTGAAATTAGTGTATCTTTCTCGTCGTAGGCTCGTTTTTGCTCATTCCAACGCCCACGGTTTCGTTTTTAAAAGTACTTTCTAAAAATAAAAGCCAAAATGACTCAATGTTAACTGATTTTTCCAGATTTCATGAAAATGGACAGATCCTTTTCTATAGTTTGTAAAAATCACTTTCCTAGTTCAAGACTTGTTTATATCACTTCCAATCAACACCACAACTAGTCTAAGCCTACCATACACCTTCTCAGGGTATCATGGGTTCCTAATCTTCACCAAAAATAGTGGATCTCATGAGGTTACAAATAAAAATCTTTAGATCTATTTTTAGAGAGAAAATAAACAATAAGTGGTATCAAACATATGTATAATTGCATGATTAGTTACTAGAACTTGTGAATAGATTAAATTAAGGTATAAAAGATTGGAAATTTTTTATGAAACACTTACTTGAAGTTTGATGAGAGTTTTGAAGAAATTGCTTAAGAAACTTTGAGGTTTTTATCTCAAAACCTTAACTAGTAACACTAATGGAGCTTGGATAATACTTGATCTTGAATTTTTGATGAATTCTTCTTGTTTCTTTTGTTCTTGGCCGAATATCACAAGTGAAAAGAGAGGGTTTTTATGTCTTGTGTGTGTAAAATAAATGTGCTAGTGTTTTCTTAAAGAAAATATCTAAGACTTAATAATATCTATACTACATATAAAGCATGAATGACTCTCTCTCCTCTTGGTCTTAAAATTAAGACTTACAAGCTATAATGCTTATTGTACAATACACAAAGCAATATTAATGATCTTTCTCATCAATCTTGATTTTAAGACTTACAAGTCTTAAAGCTTAATGTACAAAATACAAAACACTATTAATTTGGTCAAGATATTTAATGTAGTCAATAAATTAATTGGTCAATAAATACAATTAATTTAGTTATTAAAACACCCCTTACATAAGAATTACAAATTATCAAGCATATTGTACAACCAACTTAAACACAATTCCTGCATTAAATGTTACTAATACAAATAATAAAGCACATTATACAAATATTCAAGCACGAACGGGCAACGGGCCAAACGGGCTAGAGCCCGAACGGGCACGGGCCAAACGGGCTAGAACCCGAACGGACACGGGTCAAATGGGCACGGGCTAAACGGGCACGAGCCAAACGAGCTAGAACCCGAACGGACATGGGCCAAACGGGCACAGGCTAATCGGGCACTGGCCAAACGGGCTCATGTTATACGAATGACTTTAAAAATGACCCAAAAAGACGACATAAATTCCTTAGTTAAGGAGTTGAAATATGTCACATGAAATTCTTGATATCCTTAAATTTATTATTAAAAAGAACATAATAAACTAAAATACATGATTCACCGGAAAATATTATTTCAGGGTACCCGCCGCCGCAACGCGCGGGTACCCTGCTAGTATAATATAAGTTAGTAAGTTGCATTTATTGGAAATTTGGTCAAAATGAAGAAAAGGGGATGCGGGAGGTACGATCAAAAATCAAAGGGTATGGGGAGGGTTTGAATTTTGTAGATTTTATGTAAGAAATCTAGATTTTATCTAGATTTTATAAGTTAAAATGCATTATATAGTTATTTGGGTATTAAGTTGGCTAGAAATAAATTTTAACGGAACATAATAAAGGGTGAAGAAGTTGTAAAAATTATGAAATCACATTTCTTATAAGAATCGGGTGTTAAAATAATTATCGTGTTGAGATATCGTGAACCGACGTAGTTATAGGCATTTAACGGAAAATATAGTAAATGGTTTCAAAACACCGGGTAAATTAATAATATAATATTTATATCATTATAATGAGTGTAAAATTATATTAGGATCATAGTCGGGAGTGTCGGGTATATTATTCGTAGTAATGACTAAGTGATAACGCGTATTTAGTAAATAAACATACGTAAATTGAAATTATGCAAACCTGTGCATGACCTAATATGCAGAGGATGTTACTGATGATAGGTAGACTATTCTAGTCTATATGGCGTGTCCTTAATGATGTTTCATGAATTTGCAACTAAACCCTAACGGTTACGCGAAATTTTTTAATACCCGTAAACCTAGTTTACGTACTGATGAATAGTGATCATGAATAGTGATTTCTCTCAGAGAATGAATAGTATTTTATGAATAGTAAAAATTTTGAAAATATCTCAAAGTCTCAAACTGACTTCGAAAATGATGAATAGTGAAATGATGATTAGTGATTGATGAATAGTAAATGATGAATAGTAACCCATGAATAGTAAATGTCGAGGTTTGGAAAAATGACCTGAAATTATGATTTGTCATAGTTTTCCACCTTAAAAGGAATTCAGTCCCTGAATTCAGTTGTTGTTAGTCTCTGGAGTGGATTCGGTGAAAAGATGTGGATATTTGAGACGCATCTGGTCTTCCCGATCCCAAGTAAACTCGGGACCTCTTCGTGAATTTCAGCGATCTTTCACGATAGGAATTCGACTCTGCTTCAATTGTTTGACCTCACAGTCCATGATTTCTGCTGGTTCCTCCACGAAATTGAGCTTATTGTCGAGTTGAATTTCTTCTAATGGAATTACGAGTGATTCATCTGAAAGACACTTCGAGAGATTTGAAACGTGAAATGTGTTAAGTACGCTGCTGAGCTCTGACGGAAGCTCAAGTTTGTATGCCCGTCGGCCGATTGTAGCTAGAATCTTAAATGGTCCTATATACCTAGGGTTAAATTTTTCGTGTTTCCAATAATTGTATCATGCCTTTCCTAGGAAAGGTTTTCAACATAGCTCATTCTCCAACTCGAATTCTAATGGTTTGCCGCTTAAGGATATCTAATTCCCATGGTTTGCAATCATGTACTGACTTAACTTTTCCATCGTTCTCTTGTCGCTTGTAACTGATTCTTGACTTGTATAATTTTTCCTTTGTTGTTTCCCAATTAGATCCTAGACTAGTGAGTTGGGCTTTTCCGATTTCGGTCTGTTAGTGGGTAATTGGTACTTCGACCATAGGGTGCCTTAAAGGGTGCAGTCTTTATATTCATGTGATGGCTATTGTTGAAGGTGAAATCTGTCAATATCAAAAGATTATCCTAAACAATTCAAAGTTGGTTATACGGCGCTGAGCACGTCCTGCAGTGTTTGGACAGTTCTCTTAAGTGTCCATTGGTCTGAAGATGGTAGAGCGTGTGTATATCTGATTGGAAGGAAAATATCTTAAAGGGAATGTCAGAAGTTTGAGGTGTATCGTCTATCCTTTATGAGGAGCATTTGAAATTTGTACAACGTGTCTCGTGACTAATCCTACAATGATAAGTTTGACGGAAAGGTGAAAGGACAAAGCTATGGTAATAGTTTTTGACTTCTTGAGTCTTGTTCTAACTAATGTTACGATATGAGTCTCCCTTCGCTTACGGTGCTTAGTCTAACTAGTACTTCTGGAATGATAGGATTGGGTGACTATGCCGAAGATAGTGATTTGGATTGTCTCGTGAGATCTTATGCTTTCCGTTGCGATACGAATCAACTTACTGTATGCTCCAAGTCCTTGTTCGTGATTTCGTAATTCTTTCGTTGTTTTCTTACGTCACGGAATACTCCTCGTAGATAGAGAATCTTTCCTAGAGAGGTCGATGGTAAAGGTCCACTTAACGGCTGAGTGGGTGGCAATTTGGTGCAGATATCTAAAGAGGGTTGGCCAAGCGGGATGTTTATGAAAGATTTTATTTGGTTACAAAGCTTTTGAATGAAGATTGTTATTAAGAATTTTTGAAAAGATGATTGTCCTCATCATGGCATAATCCTTCCTGAATTATACATAGGTGATCAGGCTATGTACAATTGAGGACTAATGATGCGATGCTCGGTTTAGTCAAAGTAGCATTATGTTTCTCAAAAGTTTTAAATGATGTTCAACGTGTTGTTTGGGAAAATAGTAGTAAATAGTTGGTAGGATGACAGAATACCAATTTATAAGTTGGTAGTAATATAACTCGTTTGAAAAAAAATTTTCGCGAAATAATTTGCTGAGATGGTAGTAAAATAGCTTGAGGTAAGGTGATGTGAAACAGTTTTATAAAGCGGTAGTAAAATATCTTGTAATAAAATATGTTGAATGGGTTATAGAACGTGTGTGGATATTCCTACGGAATGGTAATAGCCTATAGTCAAGACGAAATTTGCCTAACCCCTACTAGGATAGTGGTATGTTGTTGCGAAATGATTGAATATTGGGCAAATGGGATAGGAAATGAAATAAACGAAGGTTGTGATTATTGTGGAGATGATAAAAGATAGAGATTACCTTAGATAGAAAAGTAAATAATACAACGAGGTTACAAGAAAGTACTTAAGATAGACTACTTAAAGAAATACAATCCCAAAAAGGCTCCGTCTATGGTTTATTATTAAGATAGAAGTTCCTTGTTCTTAAACATTGCTGTCGTCCTCAATGTTGTTGATGTTCTGGCAGTCTCCTTCTCTGATGATATAAGCCCTTCCACGAGTTATTCCGCCTTGGTTCCCATTTCCTTGATCTCATTGTTTTGGACATTCATTCCTAACATGTCCTCTTTCCCCACAGCCAAAACATGTCACTAGAGGTTTCTGATTTCCAGCAGTGAGTGGGAACTTGCACTCTCTAGTCGAGTGACCAATCTTCTTACAGTTGCCACAAGGATTAGGGCATTTCCCCGGGTTATGATGACTTTAACACTTGTTGCATTTGGGTAAAGTACCATTGTAAACTTTCTTTTCAGTTGGGCCTGCAGCATAGGCCTTAGCAACTTCTTGTCTCTTTGGTGGTTGTTGAGTAGCATTGCCACGCTGATTGTTGTCCCACCTTCTCTTGTTGTTGTTGCTATAGTTGGTATTGTTTCGGTTGTTGTTGTAGTTGTTGTTGTTGTTGTTGCGGTTATTGTTGTTGACAGCAGTTCCCTTCTTCACTACCTGAGCCATAAGCTTCTGAGATATTCTGATAGCCTCGTCTAGTGTTTGTGGATCAAAATAAATTACATCCCCCTGGATGCTGTGGGGCAACCCACCAATGAAGTTTTCTTATAACTTCTCGTTATCTGGAACCATAGTTGGATATAACGCGGCCAACTCTTGAAACCTCCTGATGTATGCTTCAATCTTATTACCTGTAGTTACCAACTCATAAAACTCTGTTTCCAACTTCTTCACTTCAGTGCGTGGACAAAACTTCTTAGACAGTAACTTCTTGAATTCATCCCACGTGAGCTTGTAAGCGTTTTCCATACCAATAGGCTGTGCATAAGAATTCCACCATGACATAGCTTCATCAATGAGTGTACTGGTAGCGAACTTTACCTTGCTGTCATCTGGACAATTGCATAGAAGAAATACAGATTCCGTCTTTTTAAACCAACGGATCATAGCAGTGGCTCCTTCAGTGCCTTTGAATTTTACAGGATCTCCACTCTTTAAGTCCTTGTATGTACATTTACGACCATTAGTACCGTTAGTAGCATGTCCGACAGCTTCTGCGGTTTTTGCCCGAGAAGCGGCTTCAGCAGCCCGTGCAGCTACGGCAGCTCCTTCAGTTACTAGTGCTGCCTCTATACTGTCGGCAACAAGCTTTCTGATCTCAGCTGGTGTCATAGCAGTAATAGCTCTTTTTGGTGGCATAATTCTCCATAATCACAAAAGATAACAATAATGAGAATCTCACAATAGAAACGATCATCACACACAACGTGTATGAATACAATGAAATCGCAATGAGAAACAACCATGAAATATCATAGGTATAATCGCAACACACATGAATATAATACATGAAAATTTCAGCCTACATGGACCGATATCATAGATAGCACAACCATATCCATATAGTAGAGTCAACACTTAATAAGTTCGTTGTACAACAACCAAAATACTACAAGTTTCTTTGAACTATGCCACACACATCCCGTAGCTAGGATAATAGTAAAAGCTAGTAAGGATATAAGTCTAGTCTAGAGGCTTCCTGGTGCTCCTCTGATTGGATCCTGGATTGCGGCATCTTGGGGTTGGGATGAGTCTTGATGTGGGGTCTGGAGTTGTGCATCGATCATAACTGATATAGTATAAATCTCAAACCATTCCTGAGGAATCTGCTGATGTTCTTGTTGAGTCTGTGTTCTTGGTACCATCCACAGGGTGTCATCTAATTCCCGATATGTGGGAATGGAAAAGGGGAATGACAATGGTGATAGTGGGAAGGCAGGGGCAGTCTCCTGAATCTCAAAGTTCTCAGTGTCATATCTGGTAGTCTCTTCTAAGTCTGGTTCAGGTGGTGCTAACATCTCAAACGGGTGAGGGTTATCATCTAACAATGGTGAGTGATATGAGAATGTCGAGGTATATGTAGGTGAGAGTAGTGATGTAGGTGTATTAGTGGAAGAAAAAGCATCCTCGATATCCGAGTCTGTTGGAATGATAATAGGGTGGTTGGTTGAAGACATATCACTGTGAACCAGGTTAATATAAATATATATAAGTATAAGTATGAGTAACTCGAATAGTGTATGTGTGAAACCGCATGTATAGTGAATATGCACTTATGATGAAATAATGAGATGCTATGATGATGTGGTTATAGTCTAAGGTCTGAGATACAACCAAGTTCGCTATAACCTTAGCTCTGATGCCAATCTGTCACACCCCCAAAATACCAGATTTTGCAGCGGAATAGAATACCTGGGGCGCGACTGCCATAGCATCACAGTTACAGTTATATTGAACGACCTAAAGTGTCATTTTAAAAACAAATCGTTTGATTGATTAAAAATATTCAGAGTTACAAAAATTAGGTCCCCAAAAAATAATTCAAGTTGCGGAAACAAGTTTGTCACAATCAAATGATAATATAAGTGCATAAAAATCCAAGTGAGACGCGTCGTCATCGCGACTCTATGATAAGTCTTCATGCATGTCATGATGCGAATGCCTTAATTACCTGAAAATACATTGCTAAAAACGGTCAACAAAATTGTTGGTGAGATTCATAGGTTTATGAAAATGATGAGCCTCTACGGTAACCACAAGTATAAAGTGAAATGATAAAGATGCTACATAAAAATCATACATTGGCTCTTAAGCTCATGACCCCGAAGCTAGACTGAATATGAAGGCCCCACCAGAGTGTTTTTCCGGACACTCTGAATTAGATATTATTAAAATGAAATGCGTTCGTATGACTAATTGGAGCTACCAACCCGAACGGAGGCGTCACCCTCAATAGATCTATTCATTCACTCTCGCTCACCCCGTAATTAACAGTTCATGATAAATAAAAGGGGACTTAAACATGGCAATGATGTAACTTAAGCAATGTAAATGAATTTAATACTTTGGTCCGCATAAAAATAATTGATGTAATGTATTTTCCCCCGCAAGTTTAGAAATTAAATAATCAATTGAAAAAGGGGCTATGAAAACTCACCTGATGCGATAGCAACAATGACAATAATGGATATGCTGAAATGAGGCTCGGTCTCTAACCGCAACTTAATATGAATGATATGTTCTAATGAAAGTCATGAAATGATACTACACATGCAAATGCGTATGTTATAGATATCACTCGTGTATTTTGAAAATAACGTTTATCGTCGAAAAATATATTTTTGACGTCTCGTTAAGTTATAAAACACTCTTCGTGTAAATACGTTGTAACGATACTCCACGATCCTCGTTTGGTGGTCTATCGGTGAATATTGTGTTTTCGTCGTAAAAATAGCATTTTTCATTACTTGAAAATATGACCAAATGGCCTCGCAAAACTATCCATACAAGGGTGTACGTGAAGAATTAGTGAATAAGCTCGACGTTTCTAGAAACCTTGTAACATTATCTTAAATTCGTATCTTTGTCATTTTGTCCATACGCGTCTCGTTCAATGAGAAAATCGGCTCTCAATATGGTTACTTGAAGAAAAACTGTTTTTATACTTAGAATAATTTTCTACCCAAAAGCTGATAAAATTGTTTATGTTTCGTCGGTTTTCAAAAGCTTGTATCTCGGTCGTTATAAGCCTGTTTTCTACATTCTTTATATCCACGGTTTCGTATTAATGTAAACTAACATATTTTCAGTAGGTCGGATCTTCTAGATCACGTCCAACGCCTCGTTTTACCCGTTGAATCTCGGAAAACAGCACGTAATTTTCAGAAAAGTAGTTTTCGTCGCTAAAATTGAAATTAGTGTATCTTTCTCGTCGTAGGCTCATTTTTGTTCATTCCAACGCCCACGGTTTCGTTTTTAAAATTACTTTCTAAAAATAAAGGCCAAAATGACTCAATATTTACTGATTTTTCCAGATTTCATGAAAATGGACAGATCCTTTTCTATAGTTTGTAAAAATCACTTTCCTAGTTCAAGACTTGTTTATATCACTTCCAATCAACACCACAACTAGTCTAAGCCTACCATACACCTTCTTAGGGTGTCATGGGTTCCTAATCTTCACCAAAAATGGTGGATCTCATGAGATTACAAATAAAAATCTTTAGATCTATTTTTAGAGAGAAAATAAACAATAAGTGGTATCAAACATATGTATAATTGCATGATTAGTTACTAGAACTTGAAAATAGATTAAATGAGGGTATAAAAGATTGGAAATTTTTTATGAAACACTTACTTGAATTTTGATGAGAGTTTTGAAGAAAATGCTTAAGAAACTTTGAAGTTTTTATCTCAAAACCTTAACTAGTAACACTAATGGAGCTTGGATAATACTTGATCTTGAATTTTTGGTGAATTCTTCTTGTTTCTTTTGTTCTTGGCCGAATATAACAAGTGAAAATAGAGGGTTTTTATGTCTTGTGTGTGTAAAATAAATGTGCTAGGGTGTTTTCTTAAAGAAAATATCTAAGACTTAATAATATATAATATAAGCTAGTAAGTTGCATTTATTGGAAATTTGGTCAAAATGAATAAAAGGGGATGGGGGAGGTACGGTTAAAAATCAAGGGGTATGGGGAGGGTTTGAATTTTGTAGATTTTATGTAAGAAATCTAGATTTTATAAGGTAAAATGCATTATATAGTTATTTGGGTATTAAGTTGGCTAGAAATAAATTTTAACGGGACAAAATAAAGTGTGACGAAGTTGTAAAAATTATGAAATCACATTTCTTATAAGAATCGGGTGTTAAAATAATTGTGGTGTTGAGATATCGTGAACCGACGTAGTTATAGGCATTTAACGGAAAATATAGTAAATGGTTTCAAAACACCGGGTAAATTAATAATATAATTTTTATATCATTATAATGAGTGTAAAATTATATTAGGATCATAGTCGGGAGTGTCGGGTATATTATTCGTAGTAATGACTGAGTGATAACACGTATTTAGTAAATAAACATACGTAAATTGAAATTATGCAAACCCGTGCATGACCTAATATGCAGATGATGTTACTGATGATAGGTAGACTATTCTAGTCTATATGGCGTGTCCTTAATGATGTTTCATGAATTTGCAGCTAAACCCTAACGGTTACGCGAATTTTTTTAATACCCGTAAACCTAGTTTACGTACTGATGAATAGTGACCATGAATAGTGATTTCCCTCCGGGAATGAATAGTATTTCGGGAATAGTAAAAATTTTGAAAACATCTCAAAGTCTCAAACTAACTTCGAAAATGATGAATAGTGAAATGATGAATAGTGAATGATGAATAGTAACCCGTGAATAGTAAATGTCGAGGTTTGGAAAAATGACCTGAAATTACGATTTGTCACATGTGAAGTTTTATGTGAGCAATTTTTTCACGCTTATAAGTGTGAATAATGTAATAGTTAGTCTGACACATTGGTTACCATGAAGGAAAAAGCGTGAACAATAGCCAAATTTGTTTTAGTGAAAATTAAATCTTCCTATTTCATGTTCCTACAAATACTCCTACTTTTATAATTATAGCAAGTTGAACAATCAAAGAATAAAATTAAGAGAGATAAATGGTAGATTACACATGTCAAACTTTATGTGAAGTAGGAGAACTGTTAGTAGGATATTGTAGGAATGTATAGCATTGCTATTTCTTTAAGATATTTGTTAATTTACTAATAAAATTTTATTTGATGTTGAAAAAATATACGGTTTTCTAGAGCATATCTAGTCTCAACTCATATACACATTGGCCCATGTTAACCAAGCACCCTCTAGTATTACAAAGGAGGCACCCCCTAGTGGGGTAGCCGTCCTTTTTGGTATTTTATTTATATTTTTTTTTTATTTATTTTTTTTTTTTGTAATGTTTATTTTATGTAATATTTTTTTTGTGTAATATTTTTTTTGTATAATATTTATTTTGTGTAATGTTTTTTTGTGTAATGTTTATTTTGTGTAATGTTTTTTTGTACACGTTAACGTTAACACATTAAACAACTACAATGTATTCGTCTGACGTGTTTCTATTTAATTAACACATTAAACAATAACACGTTAACGTTAACACATTAAACAACTACAAAAACAACTGTTATTATTCAATTAAATAAGAACATTAACACAGTATTTAAAAACAACAACACCTACTACATGTGAAGATTATTTATGTCATCTAAAAGCTCATGGAGCATTGCACCCGACTGACATGCATGATCCTCAGGATTCCTTGCCAATTCCAGTGATGCTTCGAGCATCTTTATTCTTGTCATCAACATCTTGTTTCTTGTTTCAAGCTGGTCAATCTTATTAGCTTGCTTGTCAATTTTATTATCTTTAGCTACGCAGTTTGAGCACTACGTTGAAGAAGAGGCTTGACTAAAGTACTTCTTTTGAAACGCATCCTTCCACATAAAGTACCGACACCCATATTCATCTGTTCCTGGTTGTTACATGTTAAGAAAATAATAAGAAATGTATTATTAACAAACAAATAATTTACATAACTAAGCAAACGTATGATTATTTACCACTGAAAGAGGACATGTATAATACGGTTGACCATAACTTGCGTCTTTACGGGATATCCTCTCTATATTCAATTCTCTCTGACAGCGACACAATAAAGGATTATTTTGTTCCACCTGGCCAAAGAATTAATTTAAATAATACAAACAGTTATTTACAACATAAATCAGTAATGTATTGTTAATTTAAATAATACAAACAGTTATTTATAACATAAATTAGTAATCATTCACAATGTTTTGTCAATATAATTATTTACAACATAAATCAGTAATCATTCACAATGTTTTGTCGGTATAATTATTTACAACATAAATCAATAATCAATCACAATGTTTTGTCGGTATAATTATTTACAACATAAATCAGTAATCATTTACTATGTTTGTGTTTGTCTAATCTCATTATACAGGTGTAGTTGATTCTGATATAAAGTTTCACATCCGGATGCAGCGGCAACTCTGTACGCCCTCCATTGTGGGTGGATAGTCGGAAATGGTGAGTTTTCATCTAGCGTCAGATGAATGTAGTGACCAGAATCCTCACTCCCCACACGGGCAATCACAAGGGGGCCAGTTCCTTGTGATAAATCTGGACCGAAAAAAAGCGGAAAACACGTATGACTTTGTCGCTCGGATATAAATACAACAGGCCGGTTAGTCACTGTGGCAATAACCATCCCCGTGTTTGGCATAAGCATCCAGTAGTATCCCGGACAAGGTCTATCATATAACCAGTTTATTGTGCTCCGAAGATTGTCATAGTCTATTTGCCACCACATACGCATGTAAAACTCACGATTAACGTCCAACTCTTGCAATAACCACCTTCGGACATTGAGCCAGTTTTCTTGGGGTTGACCAATACCGTGGGCAACGCACCGAAACCCACAATTTCCATCACCTAGCACATTATAGATACTTATGATGTATCGACGGAAAAGCTGTGGAATCTGCTTAATCAAATACTCGCTCTCCGTATTTCCAACGTATAACCTGTGTCTGGGACTTCTTTCAACTCTAGGACCCATGTAAGAACTATGTCTCGCAGGTTGTTTGTTCAAGTCCGGGACTTTTGTAGATCTTGAATTTGTGCTTCTTCGGTGATCTACGGTTGGTAAGTCTGGGACTTTTGTAGCCTGGGACTTTTTGTCCTTTGCGCTCGGTCGTCCACGAGTACTTTTGTGAACAGCAAGTTGACGTATATCAACAGATTCCGGATTGTATATCCCTCTCATCTTCTTTAACATACTTTTCTTCACAAACGATGACATTTTGTCAAAAACACTCCTGAATTGTTGTATGTCATCTTCACAATCAGGATCATCGTCAGGATCACAAGAAGGACCAACTTCAGTATTGATACTAGGCCACGGAACAGATAGGGTTCACCAAAAAATATCAACCGTATTCAGTGGAATGGCCATATCTGCATTCATTAAAAGTGACTTATATAAATTACTGATATTAATGGGGAAAATAACTTAATAGTCATAAATTTAATATACTTACTATGAATCCGATAGTAAAGCAGTTCGTAAAAGCATGGTAGGCCATAAACTGACCGCAACTGATGAGTACAATCTTGGGCGTCGATCGACAGTTGGAGTTCATCGAACATGAGTTCCAAAGCATGTTTGGAAACTTTATACCACAATTCTTGAAATAGTGGTACATTACATTTATTCATTCTCTCGTTTTTGCTTCTGTTAAAAGATTCCTTTATCGTAGTTTCTTGCGAAACGAGAATCTTATCGATCGAACTCACCAACGTGTCTAAGTTGGACTGTGTGCTGCCCAAGTATAATTTCAACAACGCGTGTTGAGCCTCAACTCTGCATGTTGTTGTCTGGCCGAAGCTGCGATATTGATCGGTAATAAACGCGAGAAACATGTCTGAATAACCTTGCAGCCAGTTATTCAGATACGAAGAAATATCTGAAAAAAACAATGAATTAATAAAAAGTCATTCGAGTACTTATTTATTAAATAATAAAAACAATTAATTAATAATTAAGTACCTGCACATTCGACCAACTTCTGTTGTAGGTGTTGCAAATAATGCGTGAATATGTCGCGTGTCGGAGCTTTAACCATCCAATCCCATGTTCCTTTAATGGACTCGTACTCTTTTAGCGACGTGCATCTATTTCTGCAATACTGAAGCACAATTTGGTTAATGTGCCACTGACAGAGTAATTTGTTTGCGTTCGGGAATTCTTCTCTGCATGCCCTAACCAACGCTAAATCTTTGTTAGTGATGATAACACGCGGGTAATATCTTTCCTCTATCACCTCCTTCACACATTCCAATACCCATTGAAAATTAGGCCCATTTTCTTTGTCCAAAAACCAAACGCCATTGAAAATGTTTTGTTTGTTGAAGTTAATCCGACAATTTCAAAAAATGGCCATTTAAACAACGTGGTATTGTATGTTGAGTCCATTAGCATGATTTCAGGGAATGTACACCAAAGAGCATATGACGTGGGGTGAACAAAAAATAGCTCCTCAAGCTCATTATGCTCATTTACCCTCTTGTAATATGTATACCCTGAATGCATCAAATGTGAGTAAAGGACTTGGATTGGAGTTCTATCACCTATTAGGGCTCCACGGATCTTATTACGTGCGTTATATATAGTTCTAATGCTAGACACGTTATCCGGATTACGATCCTTTATTGACGAAAGTATATGACGTGGTGGTACGTGATACTCTGTCAATTGTTGTACAAAACAGAACTCATCATCATTTAGTCTCATTGCATATGGGAAACCATGCAACGACTCTGCAAAGTCTTGATTATGCCTATCCTCCTTCACCCTCAACCTCCAAAAACCTTGTGTTTGTGAATATTTAGCCACTAATCTGAATGGACAATCGGTTTTAGAGGTACTGGTTTGCTGTTTAACTTCTTCTTCTAAACATTCACGTTCATAATTCCCACCCTTTGAACACCCATACTGGATTGCGTACAAATACCCCATATCTGTTTTGGTCCTTTTTTTAACAATAACAAAACCGATCCCTCGAGCTATATTTTGCACCCAATCAGTTAGTTGCTCGGGAGAACTGAACACCTGAAAATACATTATTTTTAACAACTTTATTTTTTTATTTTTACAACTTTTATTCTTTTTACAACTTTTATTATTTTTAACAACTTTTTTTATTTTTACAACTTTTATTATTTTTACAATTTTTAACAACTTTTATTATTATTACAACTTTTATTATTATTTACTAACTTTTTTTACAATTTTTTTTAAAAAACTTTGAATTTTTTTTTTTTTTTTTTTTTATTATTTTTAACAACTTTTATTAGTTACTAACTTTTTTTACAAATCTTTTTTAGAATTTTTTTTTTTTTTTTTTTTTTTTTTTTTTTTTTTAACAATATCTTAGGCGGGAAAATTAAAAAAAAAAAAAAAAAGAGTTAAAACCGCGTTGAATACTACCTAACCCACCCACATACTTAACCCACCCCACCCACCCTGACCTCTTATCTCTTTCTGACTCACTTTTCTCTCACTCAATCCCCTCACCTTTCTATCTAACCCACCCGTCAATACTCTCTCATCAAAACCGTGTTCTTTGCAGTTTTGATCTAAAAACTGCTTGTGGTTTTGATGGTGAGACTGTGGTTCTTGATGGGGGTTAGGATAGACGTGGTTTTGATGGTGGTGGGAGTGGTATTATACGCGGTTTTGAATTTTTTTTTAGATCTTTTTAGATCTAAAAGGGATGATGTTGGTGCTTTTTTTAGGGGCTTATGTTGTTTCTGATGTTGGTAAGTCTGATGTTGGTGCTTTTTTTAGATATTTTTTTAGATCTTATGTTGTTTCTGATGTTGGTAAGGCTTATGCTGGTGCTTTTTTTTAGATTTTTTAGGGGTTTATGTTGTTTCTGATGTTGGTAAGTGTGATGTTGGTGCTTTTTTAGATCTTATGTTGTTTCTGATGTTGGTAAGGCTTATGTTGGTGCTTTTTTTAGATTTTTTTAGGGGTTTATGTTGTTTCTGATGTTGGTAAGTCTGATGTTGGTGCTTTTTTAAGGGCTTATGTTGGTTCTGATGTTGGTAAGTCTGATGTTGGGCTTATGTTGGTTCTGATGTTGGTAAGTCTGATGTTGGTGCTTTTTTAGATCTTTTTAGATCTAAAAAAGATCTAAAAGATCTAAACTAGACCCATTTTTAGATCTAACCCCGCGTGATGCTTGGTTCTGATGGTGGTTAGATCTAAAAAAAGGGTCTAGTTAGCAGTTTCACAATAAGCAGTTCATATAATTGTGTTATTCTAGCACCCCCTATATGTTGGTTCTGATGGTTAACATGGGCTTGGTTAACATCACTGGAAATTTCCTTTGTAATACTAGGGGGTGCTTGGTTAACATGGGCCATTGGTTTATGTTGGTTCTGATGGTTTATGTTGGTTCTGATGGTTAGTTGGTTCTGATGGTTTATGTTGGTTCTGATGGTTCTAATGGTTTATGCTTGGTTAACAAGTGCTTGTTGTGAAACTGCTTTTATGTTTAACTGCTTATGTTTAACTGCTTATGTGAACCTGGTGTTTCTCACAGACTTTAAGCAGTTTTTTATCTTGTTGAAACTATAAGCAGTTTATGATCTAATAGCAGTTTTGATGGCAATGATGATTTAAAAAAAAAAAAAAAAAAAAAAAAAAAAAAAAACTTTGTCGATTGGCGTGGCATAACCGAATGGACGGCAAAACTTTTGCAACCTTCAAATTTGTAGCCATATGTGTAAAAAGAAACTGAGCCATCTTATGTTTAACTGCTTATGTGAAACTGCTTATTTGAAACTACTAAAATTTGAAACTCATTTAATTTTTAAAGTAATAGCGTAAAATGATACCTCGTCCGTGTAAAACGGTGATGAATTCATCGTAGAACGGCTTATGTTTGAAACTGCTTTTGTTGTGAAACTGCTTGTTGTGAAACCTTTTGTTGTGAAACTGCTTGTTGTGAAACTGCTTTTAAGTGAAACTGCTTATTGTGCTTGTTGTGAAAGTGCTTGTTATTGTGAAACTGCTTATTTTGAAAGTGCTTATTGTGAAACTGCATTTGTTGTGAAACTGCTTTGTGCTTTGTTGTGAAAGTGCTTGTTATTGAAACTGCATGTTGTGAACTTGTGATGCTCGTGTTTATAATCAAAAGAAAAAGAATCAAATGTCGTTTCCAAATGTACTAAAGGCTGGCAAGACTACTGGATTGTTACTTTCAATAAAAAAGTAACTTAGACAAACCCGTGAAGTTTTTGTAAGGACTGGACTACCCAAATGTACTAAGGACTGGACTATCTTAAAAAAAAAAAAAAAAAAAAAAAAAAAAAAAAAAAAAAAAAAAAAAAAAAAAAAAAAAAAAAAACTTTGACAAATAAGAGAAAAAGAAAAATAAATAAATAAATAAATAAAGCTAACTGCTTCAGTAGAGGAAAAAAAATACAAAAGTACAAAACATAATAAAGACAAAAGTACAAAAAATGGTAGGAGGTTAGTAGGTGCAGGTTTTTTTTTTAGGGGGTGTTAGCATAACACATCCACATACCTACTAAGGTGTTATTCATCTATTTAAATAATGTATCGTTGCAAATTAAATAGTATTTCTAACAAGATTTATGATCAAATGAGAAATAATATTGAAATGAAAAGGATAAAAAAAAAATCACAATCGCACATTTCAAATGCACCTACAAAAATAATATTTTTCACTCTTCCCATTTTCTTTTCTCTGCTCACTAGATCTCTTCCCTTTCTAACAATTAGTGATTGATGAAACGATAGGAAAGATTCAAAGAAAGAAAGAAACAAGTTAAGGAATGTTCTAAACCTAATCTGAAAATAAACGGCTTATATACTCTTAGATTTGAACTTCTCCATCTTGGCAGAATCAATTCTCTAGATTCTTGATAGTATCACAACTAAAATCATGAACTACATGAAGTTTAAAAATACATAAAAAGTCACTGTAGTTTAAGTATTTAGGTGTCGTTTGGTTTATTATTAGGCTGAACACAGTGGTGACCAGACACGACCATGCTACATCAGCTTTCTCTCTCCAATGACCTGACGACGATCAAGTTGTCACAGTGGCGACCAAGTTATTTATTTTTAATTCAAATATTTTAAACAACAAATTTAAACTTCATTAAAAATAAAACATTACAATACTAATTAAAAACTTAAACTAATAAAACTTAAACATTACAGTACTAATTAAAAACTTAAACTAATAATCTAAGTTGTAGCGTGCCTTGATTGCTGCCTTAATATCCAAAAGTTTTTGTTGTTGTCATGGGGGCAAATTTGGGTTGATTTATGTATTGTAGAAAATCAAGTCTTGCTCCCGTTTTGATTGGGCCATGAATTCCATTTGCTATCGTTGGAGCTCAGTTTTTTATCTTTTCAACTCCTCGGCTCGCCTTGCCCTTGCCTCTTGCATCTCCAGCTCTTTTTCCTTCAACTTTAAGTATGACTCTTTTATGTCCTTCCTTTTCCCCCCGTTTTGAAGGCTTGAACTTGAAAAAGTTATGGGCTAACGAACTAACAAATGATGCTAGTGGATCACAAGAGGAGGAATATGATTTCTTTTTGGCTGCATCACGACCTTGTGGTCGTGATTCTCTAGTCTCTTCCTCCTTATCAGAATTATCCACGCTTTGGAAATTCAAAGGACCTTTTGTTGACCCCGAGGTGGTTTTCGAAGCCTTGGATTTCTTCCGACTCTTCATTTTGAAAGCAAGCATCTCAATACCCTTCCAAGCCTCATGATTCCTCAAAATTTTCCAACACTCCTCCAATGTAAAATCATGACCGGAAATCACACGGTATTCTCTAAGAGCTTTTGAGTAGTCGTCTGCATCATTCTCACCACTTCCGTGATTCTCCTTGATATTATCCATAACTGCACAAAATCCACCAACCCTACTATGAACCTTATTCTTCCATTTGGAAAGAATCGAGTCGTACGTTCTTTCTTTACCAGTTTCGTTTTCAAAGTACGCTATCACCTCCTCCCAAAACCCATTCTTGTTGATAGCGTTTCCTCTCAAGGAATTTTCGGACACATAAGTCCAAGCTTTATAAAGCGTGATCTCTTCCGCCTTTGTCCATGGTTCGGCCTTTTTGCCTTTGTCCTTCGCCTTTGTAGCATGTCTCGAAGGCTTCTTTGGTTTGACGGGTGACGTCTCTTCGACATCTTCATCGTCATCGTCTTCAACAGGCATGGAACCATGGTACGAACCGTAGCACGAACCTTGCCCCATCGAAACATCTTAACTCGGATAGTTTTGAGTTGGGTATTGTTGAGTTGGATAGTCTTGCATAAAATCCTCCAAATCCATATCAAGGTTAACACCCTGAAGCGGTGAAAACGCTTGATTCGGTTGGGAAGACTGCGAGAAATCCATGTTAGGGCGATAAGACGACCCACTTGGTGATTGGTTAAAATCCATATTAGGACGATACGGATATACATATGGACAATTAACGTAAAATGGGTTTTGATTTTTACTCGTTTGTGGTAGTCGTGTTAGATATTCAAAAGCGGGTGCATGAAACCGAATACGTTGATTTGGTGGTGGTGTTATCCCGGTTAATTGAAACGGTGGATCCGGCGAGAAATTTAAATCCGGGGCATTTTGGGGCAGTCGGGATCGTCGATTTTTTGATGTGGGAGTATTTTTTTGACATGATAAATATTGATGTGAAGTTGTTTGAATTGTGTTTGAAATTGCGTGTTTAGAAGTGTGTTTGAGGTTGGTATTTATAAGGTTGTAAAGTGGTAACGTTATTTTTTTATTGCCAAACGGTAACAAAATTTTTGAAAATTGTGTGTGTAAAAAGTCGGTCGGATTTTCGAACAAGTTCATGTTTTTGGGAACCGACGACCGATCAAGATCGATGCCCCACATTGGGGTCGACCGATTAGGACCGACCACGACCGATCATTGGGGACCGACCACTGCTAGAAGCCTTAGGAATGGGTGTGGGTGTGGCTTTGATTATAAGATGGAATGGGAATAAGTATAAGCTTAGATATCATATGTGATATTGCTGTTTGTTTTATTGGTTAGGTTTGGGTTTTTAAATGTAAAAACGTGGATTGATTGAGAATCAAATTCTAAACCCACCATGTAACGTAGGTATGGGAAAACCTTTGTTTTAGGGAATCATTCCAACATCAAAAACCCATATCAACTAATCAAACATCTTCAATCAATCACATTCCTATCCTCCATTCCCTAAACCCTCAATCCAAACACACAATTAATAACCAAGTTATATTGCAACTTTTACTTTTATCTAAGGTTCTATATAGCGTGAGGCATTGCGTGACGGCATGGGCAAGCCTCACGCCTTAGGAGCTATGGCGTGACTTAAAACGGCAAAAATATGAAAATATTTATAAATCTATAGATTATATATCATATTTTATATATATCGTGTTTATTAAAGTATTATATATAAAGAACTAAGTTATTAAATTATCCATACATTTAATTTTATTCATTTATTTATATAAAAAAAACCTTTTTCATCATAGTTGAATTAAAAAAAAAAAAAAAAAAAACCTTTTTCATCATAGTTGAAAAAAAAAAAAAAAGCGTCACGGCTAACACATTAGTGTGCCTTATCGCCCCTTTTCATGTCTCATCTCACGCCACGCTTTAAGCCGACGCCTTGGTCTATTGTGTAACGTACAGGTCACGCCTCGCGCCTTTGCGTCGCCATAGCGCGCTTCTTAGAACCATGCTTTTATCAGACCTCATCCTTCATTCATTAGCTAATGACTGACGTCCAAAGGATCGGACCTCATGATCGATTGGCACAATCCTGACCAAACACATTGGCACACAGTAAGGACCCAGTTCGGACATAGAAACTTTGTTAACTTAAATTTAATTACAATTCGTTTTCATGATCAATTAATGTTGCGCAGGTTCGAATCCGAGCCGCCCCCGATTTTCATGCGACCGTTACTCCATCGAGGAAACTCGTGTGGAGGCGGTACGGTTTCCGGGAGGAAGCCGTTAAAAATCCCCACTACGCCAGCGTGGACCCGGTTCAGACAACATAGTCTGGGTACGTGGAGGATGAGGACCTGCCGATGTGGCGGGTGCGACTCCAATCCAAAAAATAAAAGTAGCCTTCCAAAAAAAAATTAGTATATATGCTTTAAACTAAGGAAATAAACCCAAAACATAGTAGTACGCATTACTATATATACTAAAACCCATAAGTGGGTGTGCTTCAAATGGTGGTTCGAAACAGTGTTTGGAACAGTGTGTTGCTGCAAATTGTTGTACACGTGCTTCATATGATTTTTCGAAACAGTGTTTCAAACAGTGTTCTGCTGCAAATAGTTGTACACACAACACATATTAAATTAAAACATATTGAACGAATACAAACAAAAACGAATACAACCAAATTACTGTAGAAAGTATATGTGGCACAATCCCTTCCGTATAAGGACTGCTCCAACAACTAATACTTCAAAATCCAGAAATTTCTACCACAGTGATTCTCCAACTGCATCTACCATACGACAAGGAAGAAACAAAAAAACAGAATCTTTGTGTTACACAGGTATGCACATGAACCTTTGTTATGTAGTTTCTTATTGTATATATATAACTTGACCTGCCTTTTTCCCGCTCTTTTGTGGCTTAAAATCTAATTTCATGCAGTCATTACATCCCAATCAAGCTTGCCTTTTTAAAGTATCCACCTGTAGGTAGCAAACACTTCTTTAAAACTTCAGTTTGTACATCATTCAATGTATTTTATTACTTTTCCATACTGGATTTACTAACTTTTCCCATTATGCTTATATCCAAAAAAACTTTTGCCACATACTTTATTATACGTATACATTCATTACTTATGTTAATATATAGATTGCATGCTTCATATCTATGGTCTCTTTCATATAAAGTTAGATACAAAACTGTGATAATGCCTAAAAGATTGTTAAGAAGTGATTTAAACAACGATGTTAGCGGTACCAATGCATTAGGAAAACAACCATTTAGTGTAATTGAAAATAGACTAGGAGGTAATGGGAAAGCAATACCTTACGACGGTTCAGCACAACCTACCAACATACCGTCTAATTGTTCAGTCAAGACTAGCAAAAACTATAATGTCACTATAACGAGTTCACTTCATGTGCCTTCCTTCAATGAGAACAACGCCGTTTTACAAGTAGATGGACAACAACCACGTTTATCCACAGTATTTGAACACCAAAAGTTTTGCAACCATTCGGTATCAACAATAAATGAATACAACCGTAATCTGAAAGATGGCAATAGAAAACGCAAAGTTTCTGCATTGTGTGGGACTGTTGATCAGAATCAGAAAAATTTAAAGGTAACCTCACTAAATTTTTTATTGTTATATGTCTCAATTATACTATTGCTAAATGTCTTAATACCTTATGCAGATACACCAAATGTACCTAATATTGGCTCCTTAGTTGAAAGTCAACGTCTTTTAAATACAAGTAGTCAACAATCAGAATTCACTACAATACAGAACAACCTCAACGTACATCCAAATTTCCTATCCAATGTTACTTACCGAAATGAGCTTCACAGTGACAAAAGACAGAAGGGTAATTTAAATAGTTTCTTGCATTTTTATGTATTACCTTTTTCATATAAAGGTTTGCGACACTTACCATCAATTTATTAAACCTTTGCCAGTATTCACATCAAAGAAGGTTCTGATGGCACACGAGAATGTGGTTCCTCTTCAGAGTTTCACGGTGAGTGTAGCAGTTATTTAAACCAACTATCAACCAATAAAAAAACATAGTATCATTAAATGCATATTAGTTGACTAAAAAAGACAAAATACAGTATCATCAAATACATGCTACTCAATAAAAGCTAATATTATTACTCTGCTAATCAACTATTGTGTGGTCATTATTCATGGTACAAATATATTTTTTACAGGTTCTTTGGATACCAAAGTCAAGACAATATCATGTGAATCAACCACTATGGATTTCATGCACAATTGTTGGTCTATACCTATAATTAGACAAGGTGCTGAATCGTATGAAAATACTTCCACACATGCCAACCACATGCAACCAACCAATAAAATTACAAAGACACCTTCAATTGAGGCTGTTGAAAACCACCAGACGCATAACGATTCAGTCAATCGCCGTATGTGCAGTAATTCAAGTACGCCGTACAGTCAAGGTAACCAAACATAACTAAACAAATAAAAAAATATATAAATAAATTAACAAAAGAATATTACAATTCTACGTTACTTCAAGTTTTTTGTTAAAAAAAAAACCCATGTTTAATTTTGGTTTTAAAATTCGCAATCGCAGATGTTTCTCATTTATACATTGACATTGGAGACTATGACTATGCATGTGAGTATTGCAACGCAGCATTCTGGTACTCAGAAATGTTGAAAGGAGGTTCTCAATGGAATAAGGTGAAATACAGCAAATGTTGCGCAGGTGGGAACGTGTATATTGAAATAGAATTAGAGCTACCAATGTATTTGTTGGGAATTAAAATAATAGTTGGTACTGCTCATACATAATTAGTACTGCTGAAGATCATTCAAGAATACACTATCAGTACTAAGTCAGTTAGTACTGTTGGAACAAGAAGTTAGTACGGTTTATGAGATAAAGTCGTGTGAAGATAAAACCGTGTGAAGATATATATGGAAAAGATTTAATGTATATCTTATAAAGTTAGATTTATACGGTAGATAGGTTACTTGTAAAGGACTCCTTGTCCTATAAAAGGAAATCCTAGGTTAAGGTTTACACACATCATTATTGATATAGCTTTTACGATTTAATTGTAATACTCGTAATATATAAAAGCTATTCGTTTGGTTAAACTGTGTGCGATTATCTTTATTGTTACATTCATACAATCACATACAATCACCAAACAAGAATTCTTCTAAGTACTTGATAGTAAATTTCGCGTGCTGTCAAGTATATACTCAAAGTATCTCCAACACAACTCGTGTGTTTAGATCCGGTTAAGTGGTATCAGAGCCAGGTTCTGATACTTTGATTTAGAAGATCCAGAAGTATTCATTAACTTGCTACCAAGAAGATGGACATGGAGACACCACAAACCTCAATCCTTGCTAAACTCCCCATGCTGAAACAGAATGAATACGATTTATGGCGGTTCAGAATAAAGCAATATTTCATGGTGCAAGACTATGCATTATGGGATATAATTATCAATGGTGATTCATTCAAACCAATTCCAACTGAGGAAACACATGCTGATGGCTCAAAGATAACAAAGCTCAACACTGAGCCTGTTACTAATGAGGAGAGAATAAAAAAGAAGAATGATCAGAAGGCTAGGAATTTGTTACTAATGGCAATTCCTAATGATCAAGTGCTGAACTTTAGCCAATATGAGACTGCTAAGACCCTTTTTGAAGCAGTGGTGGAAAGATTTGGTGGCAATGAAGCTACCAAGAAGGCACAGAGAACTCTACTTAAACAAAGTTATGAGAACTTCACTGCAACAAGCAATGAAACTTTGGACCATATCTTTAATAGGCTTCAAAAGATCATCAGTCAACTTACTGTGTTGAAGATTATGATTCCACAAGAAGACCTCAACATGAAGTTTCTTAATAGTTTACCTGCTGAATGGAACACTTATGTTGTGGTTTGGAGCAATAAACCAGAACTGGAGAAAATGACATTGAATGAGCTTTACAACAATCTTAAGATTGTTGAGCAGAAGGTGAAGAAGAGTGGTAGCACCAGTTCTAGTTCAGGGAATATGGATTTCTTATCTTCTTCAAACAGTTCGAATCATGAAGATGAAGAAGCAGTTGGTACTGCTAACCCAACAGTTAGCACTGCTAGTGTAAAAACTAGTACTGCTGGCTTGACTGAAGAGACCATATATGCATTTGTGTCAGAACAATCTGGTGGGTCTCAGATCTTTAATGAAGATCTTCTTCAAATTGATGAAGATGATTTTGAAGCTATGGATTTAAAGTGGCAGTTGGCTTTGATAAGCATCAGGGCTATGAAGTATTACCAAAGAACTGGGAATAAGATCACCTTCAATGGAAGAGATGTTGCTGGGTATGATAAGTCTAAGGTGGAGTGCTATAATTGTCACAAGATGGGGCACTTTTCCAGGGAATGTAAAGGTCCAAGACAACAAAGCAACCAGGGTCAAGGGTTTAAGAATCAGCAAGGAACAAGGAGAACAATTAATGTTGAAGAGCCTTCTTCTAAGGCTATGGTAGCTGTAGATGGAGCTGGATTTGATTGGAGCTTCAAGGAGGAAGAAGAGAAACCAGCTAACTTGGGTTTGATGGCTTTCTCAGACTCTGAGGTACATGTTGTTCAAAAATGTTCAAATACTTGTTCTGCTTTAAAAGATTATGAGCGTCTTAAGAAACAGTATGATGATCTTAGAGTAGAATTTAATCAAGTAAATTTTAGTCTGTCTAATCATAAAAGTGGACTAGCTGTTTTAGAAGAACAACTTTTGTTTTATAGAAAGAATGAGTCAAACTTCTCAGATGAGATTGGTATTCTAAAAAGGGACTTGCAACTAAAAGATGATAAAATGAGTGGACTTGTATATGAATTAGAAAAGCTTAAAAAGGAAAAAAGAAAACATCCAGTTAAGTGTAGATACTCTTGAACATACTTCAAAAGGAGTTCAGAAGATAGTAGAGAGTCAAATACTTATCAAAGCTAAGTCTGGTTTAGGTTATAAGTCAGTTGCACCCCCCTTTAGAGGAATGTTTGTCCCACCAGGAATTGATTTAGCTCATACAGGTTTAGAAGAGTTTAAGGATATGGATTTTCCTAGATATGGTGCTAAAGTGAGTGAGAATCCTGTTAAATTTGTTAAGGCAGAAGATTCTTTTGTGAGTGCTAGTGATAAATCTCTTTCTGAGGAAAAGATGTCCTCTGATAGGAACTCAGATGCATCAACTATTGAGGATTGGACATCTGATGATGAGGATGCAAAGGTTAAGGTCAAACCTAATGTTGTTAAGGTAGAAGTTAAACATGCTCCTAAAGTGTTTAAGACTGAAAACATAAAACCAGTTAGGAAAAGTGTTCAATATGCTGAGATGTATAGGACTAAGAACAGATCACCAGTTTCTGAGGGTATTCATAGGAACTGGAATCTCTCAAAATCTAAGCAATTGGATGATAAGTTTGCTATGATTAGAAAAGTGTGCTTTGTTTGTGGAAGTTTTGATCATATGGATGCTTATTGTGATTCTAACCCATGGAAAAAGAGGGTTTCTGGGAATACAAGGGTGAATAGGAATAACAATGATAGGGTAACTCAAAACAGTCCAACTAGATTGACAAGCCCTAATGCAAATCATAAGATGTCACCCAAAGCTGTTATGTTAAAGACTAGCATCAAAACAGTTTCAACTGCTAGGCAAAATAAGTGGTTTAATAACAAGCAAACTGTTTCAAGTGCAAAACAATTTTCAAATCATGCACAAACAGTTAAAAGGCATTTTTATAAGAAAACAGCAATGACCAATCAGAAATGCGTTCCTAAATTTAAACAAGCCGTTCCAACTGCTAGGTCAGCAGTTCCAACTGCTAGGCCAGCAAATCCTACTGCTAGGCACTTAAATGTTAAGGGAAAAAGGGGCAATGCTGTCAAGGCCTCAGCACATTGGGTTAGAAAATCTACCAAACCCAATGGTGCATCAATGACCTCCAACAAATTTTCTCATCTTGATGTACAAGGCAGATCCAAACCAGTGATGGTTTGGGTCCCCAAAAGAAACGAACACCTTTAGTTTGTGTGTAGGAACATCCTTCAAATGGTGAAGAAGATAGAGGATACTCAGACATTGGATGTTCTAGGCACATGACTGGCAACATGTCATATCTTTCAGATTTCATAGCATTGGATGGTGGACCAGTTGTCTTTGGTGGTGGTGTTGGTGGACGGATTACTGGTAAAGGTGTCATAAAAACTGGTAATCTTGATTTTGATAATGTGTATTTTGTACCAGAGTTAAAGTACAACCTCTTTAGTGTGTCACAGATATGTGATAAAAAGAATAAGGTTCTTTTTACTGATACTGACTGCCTTATTCTTTCTCCTAATTTCAAGCTACCTGATGAGAATCAAGTATTGCTTAAAATCCCCATAAAGGGTAATACATACAGTATTGAGATGAACAACCTTGTTCCTAAAGCAGGACTTACTTGCCTTGTTGCAAAAGCCACATTGGAAGAATCAATGTTGTGGCACAGAAGGCTTGGTCATGTTAATTTTAAAACCATTAACAAAATTGCTAAAAATGGGTTGGTAAGAGGTTTACCAAATAAAACTTTTCTCAATGACCAAACCTGTGTTTCTTGCCTTAAAGGTAAGCAACACAGAGCCTCATGTAAGCCAAAGGCCAAGAACTCTAGTTCTCAAGCTTTATATATGTTGCATATGGACTTATTTGGTCCTACTTCTGTGAATAGCTTGAATTTTAAAAGATACTGCCTTGTTGTTACTGATGATTACAATAGGTTTTCTTGGGTATTCTTTATGAAATCTAAGGATGAGACAAGTGAAATCCTTAAGACCTTCATTGTTGAAGTAGAAAACCTAGTTGATAAGAAAGTTAAAATAATCAGATGTGACAATGGGACTGAATTTAAGAATAGAGTGATGGATGACTTTTGTAGAGAAAAAGGTATTAAGAGGGAGTTTAGTATAGCTAGAACCCCACAGCAAAATGGAGTAGCTGAGAGAAAGAATAGGACTCTTATAGAGGCTGCTAGGACAATGTTAGCTGACTCTAAGCTACCAGTTTCATTTTGGGCTGAAGCAGTTAGCACTACTTGTTATGTATTGAATAGGGTTTTAGTTGTGCAACCTCACAATAAGACTGCTTATGAGCTTCTTAGAGGTAGAACCCCTGCTTTAAGCTTCATGAGACCTTTTGGTTGTCATGTTACTATCCTTAATACCAAAGACCAACTAGGAAAGTTTGATGGGAAATTTGAGGAAGGTTTATTTGTTGGTTATTCTCTGCACAGTAAGGCTTTTAGGGTGTACAATAAAAGCACCAAGCATGTAGAAGAAAATCTGCACAAAGAATTTTTGGAGAATAAACCAAATGTTGCAGGTGTTGGTCCAGATTGGATCTTTGATATTGACAGTCTTTCAGATTCCATGAATTATGTGCCTGTTACAGGTACAAATACTAACCATGGTGCAGGTTCAGAGGAGGAAGATGAAGATTGCATTTTGATGCCAATCATGGAGGAAAGTCCATTGTATGAGTCTTCTACAAAGAATGATGATATTCCATCATCAAGTGGTGTAGACAAAGAGAAAGATGTTGCTGAAACCAGTGGACAGAATGATAAAGAAACTGAAAATCCAACAAGCAGTACAAATGGAGTTAGTACTGCTCAGCCACAAGTTCCTACTGCTGAGCAAAATAGTGATGCTGCTGGACCAAGTCAACCTCATCTTGATTCACCAGTTCATACTGCTCCTCAAGTTGATGAGTTTGATTTCTTTGGAGATGGTCTGCAAAATATGCCTATCAACTATGCAGCTCCTTCTACTCCCCATACAATTTTACATAGGAATCATCCACTTTCCAATGTCATAGGAGATGTACAATCTGGAGTCAAGACCAAAAGGCAAATTCAAGACCCAGATCATCATGGCTTTCTCAGTGTGGTATATGAGGAGAAACATCATGATGATGAGCATGAGTGTATGTTTGTATGTTTTCTATCTCAGGTAGAACCCAAGAATGTGCTAAAGGCTTTAGAAAAATCAAGTTGGGTTGAGGCTATGCAAGAAGAACTGCTTCAATTCAAAATTCAGAAGTTTTGGGTTCTGGTTGATCTACCAAAGGGAATGAGAGTGATTGGTACTAAGTGGGTATTCAGGAACAAGAAGGATGTGAGAGGCATTGTGATAAAGAACAAAGCAAGACTGGTTGCTCAAGGCTATACACAGGAAGAAGGGATTGATTATGAGGAGGTTTTTGCTCCTGTTGCTAGACTTGAAGCAATAAGGTTATTTCTTGCTTATGCTTCCTATATGGGTTTTCTTGTCTATCAAATGGATGTGAAGAGTGCCTTTTTGTATGGTACTATTGATGAGGAGGTATATGTATCTCAACCTCCTGGTTTCATAGACCCAGACCATCCTGACAAAGTTTATAAGGTGGTTAAAGCTCTTTATGGATTGCATCAAGCTCCAAGAGCTTGGTATGGGACTCTTGCTACTTATTTATTGAAGAATGGGTTCAATAGGGGTAAAATTGATCAAACTCTGTTTATCAAGAACAACAAGGGTGATATTCTACTGGTTCAAGTTTATGTAGATGATATCATCTTTGGTTCTACAAACAAAGAAATGTGCAGAGAGTTTGAGAAATTAATGAAAGATCAGTTTGATATGAGCTCTATGGGTGAGCTTACTTTCTTTCTTGGGCTTCAAGTACAGCAGAAGCCTGATGGAATATTTATCTCTCAGGATAAATATGTTGGTGAAATATTGAGGAAATTCCAATTCACAGATGCCAAGGTTGTTAGCACACCAGTTGATAAGGAGACACATTTGCTATTAAAGGATCACAGTGGTGAAGATGTGGATGTGCACATGTATAGATCTATGATTGGGTCTTTGATGTATCTCACATCATCCAGGCCTGACATTATGTTTTCAGTTTATGCTTGTGCAAGATTCCAAGTAAATCCTAAGGTGTCTCATCTCACAGCAGTAAAGAGAATCTTCAGATACCTTAAAGGTCAACCTAATTTGGGGCTATGGTATCCTAAAGAGTCTGCATTTGATCTAGTGGCATTCTCTGATTCTGATTATGCTGGTGCTAGCATGGATAGAAAATCTACAACAGGTGGTTGTCAGTTCTTGGGTTGTAGATTAATTTCTTGGCAGTGTAAGAAGCAGACTATGGTGGCCACTTCTACTACTGAAGCAGAATATGTGGCAGCAGCAAGTTGTTGTGCTCAAGTTCTTTGGATTCAAAACCAGATGCTTAATTATGGGTACAATTTCTTAAACACAATTATACATATAGACAATAGCAGTACAATGTGTATCATTAAGAATCCAGTTCAACATTCAAAAACTAAACACATTGAAATTAGACATCATTTTATAAGAGACTGTGCTGAAAAGAAGTTAATACAAGTTGTTAAAATACATACTGATGACAACTTTGCTGATCTCTTAACAAAAGGTTTTGATGTAGGAAGATTTCAGTACTTGGTAACAGGTATTGGAATGCTTAATCCTTCAAAAGATTAATGTCTAAGTGTTTTTGGTTTTTGTACTGCTAGTTGTGCTATTTGTATAGTTTGTACTGCTTGGTAATTTTTAGTACTGCTTGTGAATTTGTTAGTCAATTGTGATAACTATTAAAAGAAAATATTGTGTATTGTGTTTTCTTTGGTTTTGGACTAACATTTCAGGTTAAGAAAAGCTTTTTGCTTTGGATTGTGCTTTCGGAAGTATGGTAGTTTGGACTATCAAGTGTGCATGCTTGTCACACAACAAATGGTAATTGGTTCACCATGTCTAATCCACATAAGAACCAACTAGTCCAGATCAAATGGTTTCTGGTAAAGACTTCTCAAATCCGTTTATGGTTGACAGTTTACCAAAAACTGGATGGTTATCAACTCACCATATCTAAGTGTGAAGAGTTGGCTAGTCCATAGCAAACGGCTATTGGTAAAGACATAACAAATCTGTTGATAGCTGATAGTTTGCTAAAAACTATACGTGGACAAAAGTGTTTTCAAATCCACATTAAAATTAACATTGATTTTATCTCTGAATTTTTTTTAAACAGTTAGTACTACTAGTTTCAACTAGTTTGTACTGCTTTTTCAAACTTGGTTCATTCTAAGTTTATGCTCTATGATTCACCTCTCTCAGAAGGTTACACATCTGGAAGTGTTGAGAGCAGTTTGAAACTACAAAACTGAATTGATGGTAACTTGTACAAATTGTCATATTAGATGCTGATCTCGAATGTCATATGTTCTAGTTCATCTGATGGTGAAGATTCTTCCAAACAGGGGAGGAATTAAAAGTTTGTTCAGTTGCTGTTAAAGATGATTATGTAATTCAGGGGAGGATATCAATTCAGAATCTGAGATGAGTGTGAAGTTTATGCTGAAGTACTTACTGTTAAAGTTTGTTCAAAGGATTATAGAATGTTTCTGTGCACAAGGAGATAAAGTTTATTCATTAAAGTGGTGCATTCATTACATAAGCAGAAGTTTTGTTACAATCCTGGACTCAAAGTCAACATAACCAACAACCAAGCTTACTCTCAACACACAAACCTAACACCTTCATCACTACTCAAGCTTCCTCTTCCCTTTATCCTTAAAGTCAGGCATGGACTTGTGAACTCCTTTGTCCTTGATTGAGCTCCACACTTTCGGACTAGGGAGCCCCATCAGTTGTTTATCTGGCTTTGGTCGTGGTTGATTCCTTACAGGCACTGAGATCCTACTCATACCTGACACAGCTTTTTCGATCTCCCTTGTTAGTAAAACTGATAGTGGAGGTGGCTGTGTTTGCTGATCATCATCATCAAAGAAAGTTGGAAGGTCATCAGAAGATACTTTTGCAGCTTGTAGATTTGGGTTCCTGATGGACAGATTAGAGTAGTTTGGTGGAAAGTAATTTTTCCATCCTTCACTTCCTGAATCCGAAGACGAATCCGATGAAATCTCAACCATGTTTGGATTGGATGAACTCATTGTGTTTGATAGTTGTGTTTTGAAGAATGTGATGGGTTAGTATTGATAATTCAAGATCTTTTATAGAACCAATGGAGATTTAATGCCATTGAATGTTGGGTTGGTATTAGGAATTAATTCCTTGCAGGAATAAGTTTAATTATGGAGACTTTTGAGGAGTTGACCAAATTTGATGTATTATTATGAATATTGGTCAAAAGGTGGATATGTGAAGAAAATTCCCAAGTGTTTCAAGATTGAAGATAAGTGTTTGAAAGAATCCACCCCATCATATAACATTGGAGTTTAATTCAAGAAACTTGTTGATTTACACAGAAATCATAAGTTTAGGGGAGGATTGTTGGGAATTAAAATAACAGTTGGTACTGCTCGTACATAATTAGTACTACTGAAGATCATTCAAGAATACACTATCAGTACTAAGTCAGTTAGTACTGTTGGAACAAGAAGTTAGTACGGTTTATGAGATAAAGTCATGTGAAGATAAAACCGTGTGAAGATATATATGGAAAAGATTTAATGTATATCTTATAAAGTTAGATTTATACGGTAGATAGGTTACTTGTAAAGGACTCCTTGTCCTATAAAAGGAGATCCTAGGTTAAGGTTTACACACATCATTATTGATATAGCTTTTACGATTTCATTGTAATACTCGTAATATATAAAAGCTATTCGTTTGGTTAAACTGTGTGCGATTATCTTTATTGTTACATTCATACAATCACATACAATCACCAAACAAGAATTCTTCTAAGTACTTGATAGTAAATTCCGCGTGCTGTCAAGTATATACTCAAAGTATCTCCAACACAACTCGTGTGTTTAGATTCGGTCAGTATTTCAAACAGTTATTCAAAGACAATCACTTTTTGGATAATATTCGGGCATATAATCAAATGTTTAGCATGACATCCTTTGGTGCAGAAATAGACGACTCAATTAACGATGGAAGAGGCCCCTATGTGTTCAAAATTTCAGGCCAAATTCACCATTGGATAGGCACAATATGTCTAACCAATAGAGATGACCCAAAGTCTATGCAACTTTATATCTATGATATAGAAAACGAAGTTGTTAATAGGATGAAACCTTTCGGTGGGAAAGACCGCAGCGGATTGAAACCTGAAATAGTCCAAAGTTTGATACAAATTCTGGACGACCACAATCAATTGGTGCAGATATTCAGAACGGCAAGAGAAAATTTTAATGAAGACAACGTAACTGAGTTCAAGATTCAGCTTTACAATGTGGTTGGCAATCGAGAATATCAGCTTCCATCTTCGGGGACTCTTGGAGCAATAGTTTTTGAAAGTAACGTGTATAGTCAAACAGACTATGACGTTATTATAGAGTACAAGGACAGAGGCCCTCAACGAATCAACAAACTTCATAACTCATACATGTCTCTCCAATACCCTCTTCTATTTGTGTATGGTCAACCCGGTTTTAACACAAAAATGACACTCAAAGGAGTAAATGCAAAAAAGAAGCGAAGCAGATTATCTATGAATATGTACTATAGATACCAGTTACACGAAAAATTTTACCAGTATGGTCTTCTCTTTAAAGTTGGTCGGTTATTTCAGCAGTATGTGGTGTCTGTGTATTGTGCGCTCGAACAAGATCGGTTAGATTTTGTTTGAGCAAATCAGAAGAAACTCAGGACTGAATGCCTGTTAGGAATTTGTGACGCAATCTCAAAAGGAGACCATTTCGGAAGTTAGATAGGCCAGAAAACTATTCTTCCTTCAAGTTTCACTGGCGGTCCAAGATATATGTATAGCCATTATCTTGATGCCCTCGCCATTTGCAGAGTTCTTGGCAATCCACAATATTTCATTACATTTACATGCAACGTTAATTGGCTAGAAATTAAACGACACATGAGAAGGTATCCTAAGTTGACACAGGCAGACAGACCTGATTTCGTATGTCGTGTTTGCGAGGAGAAGGTCAACGATTTTTTAAAAGTGCTCAAAGAAGGCCACATTTTTGGCCGTTGTACTGGAGGTATATGAAAGTTTAACTAATTTTTTTTTATTACCAAAAAATATACTATAAAACATAAATTCTTACACATGATACTCACTCTTATTGTTTATTCACTGTTTTCATGTACAGTTCTTTATACAATCGAATTCCAAAAACGTGGGCTCCCGCATTGTCACACATTACTTTGGATAGATGCAAAAGATAAAATAAGAGCTCCAGAAGAAGTGGACAGATTCATTTCAGCAGAATTGCCTGACAAACCATCTGACCCTGAAGGATACAGGGTGGTTGCCGATATGATGATGCATGGACCGTATGGAAATGCTAAACCTAAAGCACCCTGTATGCTGGAAGGTGTGTGCACAAAGAACTTTCCTAAAAGATATAATGAAAATACTTATTTTGATAAAGATGGGCACATACATTATCGCAGACGAAGAACATCAGCTTATGTTCCAAAAGGTGAGCTGAAATTAGACAATAGCTACGTTGTGCCATACAAACGTTTGCTTTGTCTGATGTTTCATGCCCATATTAATGTCGAATACTGTGGATGGAGTATACTTATAAAATACTTATTTAAATATATTTCAAAGGGCACAGATCGAATTGCTGCACGGATTGTTAAACCAATTGGTGATCCAGGCCCTTCATCATCTGTTCCTAAAATACAGATAGATGAAATAAAAAATTTCATTGATGGACGTTTTCTATGTCCACATGAATCATGTTGGAGGATACTTGACTTTCCTATCCATCACAGAGAACCAGCAGTCCAAATACTTGCAGTCCATTTAGAAGATATGCAGCAAATAATGTTTGGTGAGAAAGAGCCTCTAAGCCGCATCGTCACAGATGATGGAAGAAAGTTAACTACACTTACAGAATGGTTTACATATAATGCATCATTTACAGATGGTCGACATCTTACATATTTAGACTTTCCTTTTGAATATGTTTGGTATGAAGAGACAAATACATGGAAGCGTAGAAAAATCAAAACAAGATACTCGATTGGTATATTAGTGTATGTGCATCCAGCAGCCGGGGAACTGTTCTATTTTCGTATGTTACTTGGACATCAGAAAGGTTGTAGATCATTCATTGAAGTATGTACAGTTAACAACCGTGTCTTCCCAACGTACCTAGCAGCATGCCAGGCTATGGGCCTTCTTGAAGATGACAGAGAATGGGACATAGCATTAGAAAAAGCGTCGACGACAGCATCATCATCAGAATTACGTATGTTGTTTTCTCATATTTTGATGTATTGTGAAGTTTCTAACCCTTTGCAACTTTGGGAAAGGCACTGGCGATCTATGGCAGATGATATTCCCCAAAAAGCTTCTCAAACAAGTGGTGTTAGAAATCTACATGTAAATGATCCCCAAATAAAGAGCTTTATTATCTATGAAATAGAAATCATACTGAATAGGTGTTCAAGATCTGTCAAAGAATTCGGTTTCTCATTGCCTTCAGAGGATCGGCTGCACTATTTGCACAACAGACTCTTGATGGAAGAAAAGAATTACAACTGTGAAGAGTTAAAAGAAGAGGCTGCAAGATCAGTTGTCAAGTTGAATCTGCCATACAGCGTATTCAGGTGTAGCATCTTTACTTTTACCATCTGGCCGTACAGCACATTCTAGATTTAAAATACCCCTTGAGGTAGACGATCAATCAATGTGTAGCATAAAAAAAATACGTTGATGGCAACTTTACTTAATGAAACTGATTTGATAATATGGGATGAAGCACCGATGAATGACCGACGGTGTTTCGAAACCCTTGATAGAACCCTTCGTGATATTCTAACGAATCCTGATAAACCATTTGGTGGAAAAGCAGTTATGTTAGGTGGTGATTTCAGGCAAACACTCCCAGTGAAAAAGAAGGGTACAAAATCACAAATAATAGGATCGTCAATCGCTAGATCGTATTTGTGGCAACACTTTAAAGTCTTCAAGCTTAAAGAAAACATGAGGCTACTTCAACCAGATCTAAATGATTATGAAAGAGAGACAACACGTGAATTCTCTTCATGGTTACTTGACGTAGGTGATGGCAAAATTGGAGAACCTGATGAAGAAAACCCACACGAAGCTGCTTGGATTACAATCCCACCACAGTATCAGATACCAGATGATGAAAATGTTGTCCAAACACTGATTGATTTCATCTATGATAAACAGACGTTACACCAGCCAGCAGCCGAAGTATTGCAGCAAAAAGTGATTGTGTGCCCAAAGAATGAAACAGCAGATGAGATGAACGAAAAAATATTATCACAAATAGAAGGCGAAGGTGTCGTGTACATAAGTACGGATGAAGCAATTCCAGTAGGACGAGATGGTGCCGTAACTGAAATGTTATATCCACCAGAATACCTAAATAGTTTGAGATTTCCAGGTCTACCACCACACATTCTTCAATTAAAAATTGGAAGTCCGATTATGCTGCTGAGGAAATTTAATATGAGTGGTGGGCTTTGCAATGGTACAAGAATGATAGTAAAGAACCTTATGTCAAAATTGATTGAATCAGAAATTATTACAGGCACGAGAATTGGCGAGAAAGTATACATTCCAAGAATCCCTTTAACCTACAAAGACCCAAATTACCCTTTCATTTTTAAACGGAAACAATTTCCAGTCAAGCTTTGTTACGCTATGACAATCAACAAAAGTCAAGGGCAGTCTCTTAGCAAAATTAGAATTTATCTACCGCAACCAGTTTTCGGCCATAGCCAATTATATGTTGCATTATCACGTGCAACATCACCGAATGGTTTAAAGATCCTTTTGAAATTTGATGGTGAACAACCATCAGATTTAACAAAGAATATAGTCTATAGAGATTTCCTCGCGCAAATTTGCATAGAGGTTCAAATTATTACACTAGCTATCCAACACCACATTTTACTTACATGCATAATTTTATATCCACTGACTTTTGCACTACATAATAGAATCCGTACTTTCATGCTTACATTTCAAATCAATTACATTAAACATATTACAATATTAAAAACTAATATTTGTATGTAAACAACGTGAAATAAACTAACAATTTTTCCTATTTTTTGTCACCATATACAGGATGGCGCAATCTAATATCAAGGACATACAACCAACAAACAGCGAAAACATTATAGAAGTAGAAGCTAATATCAAGGACCTACAACCAAGAAGCAGGAACAAAATTCTGGAAGCCAAAGTCTATAGGGCATGGATAGCTCGAGACCCACCAAATACAACTGAAAAAGGATACCGAGCAATTCTAATAGACAGACAGGTACACTAAAGATAGTACCACTATTTAAATTTAATGTTACATAATTAAATAAGAATAAAACAATAATGCAACATCAACAGGGTGATGCAATACAAGCAAACATGGAAGCTATTGAAATAAGGCACTTTGCTAAGATTCTCATACCTGGAAAAGCATACCGCATTTCAGGCTTCACATGTATCCCAACAGATAATTGGCAACAAACGCTAGAAAACAAGACATCTTTGTCATTTACCAGATTCACGAAATTTGATGCTATAACACCAGATGGATTCCCAAATCATTATTTTAGCTTCGTCTCTTACAACCGGTTGCCATACAGAGTTGTTGATCCAGAAGATAAAACACGTAAAGAATACCCCGTACTCACAGGTAATATTAACCACTCCACACAAACTCCATTAGTGTATATAACTGCAAAGAAATGCAATGTATTTGTTACTTTGACAGATTACATAGGGTGTTACATCAGCTCAGGAGAAATCAAAAAAATTGGAAACCCAAATAGAGACTAGATGGTTAACCGCAGAATAGAGATTCAAAACCTCGAGTAAGTATAATCTTAAAATCTATTACCAATTCGTATAAAATACAAAAAATTTGAAAAACTTAATAATTTGAAAAATTTACTCCAACCAGCCGTAATTCAATTGAGCTAACACTATGGGATGACCTTGTTGAAACATTCAAAAAAGATGAGATTGACAAACTGGAAAGACCAATCATAATAGCAGTGAGTTCATGCCGAGTTTCAAGGTACCGAAACAAGTTACAGCTCTCATCAACACCGGCAACCTACTACTACATAAATCCAAAAATTCTAGAACTCGACCAATGCCGGGCAGAGTAATTACCAAATTCTAACCTTTATCATATCTAACTGTTATTCTACCATGGTAACTAACGACTATGTACATGTGCAACAGATACAGAGAAGTTTTGAACCTAAATCCACCTTTGGAAATCGTAAGGCAACCATACGAAGACAAACAAAAAGTGAAACTGAGAAATAGGTTTCCCTTGGCTGTGCTCTTACAACAGACTCGAAACACATATGAAGTAAGTTCAAATCACTCCTACCTTATAATATATAATTATTTTATAAAAATGTAAACAAAAACATGAAAACCACATATAAATGACTAATCCTTTAAAAAAATATGGACAGGGTGTTTGTTTTACATGCGAAGGCATTAAAACAACCATTAATGCATCAAGAGATTGGTACTACCCAGCATGTACAAACTGTGCCTTTAAAGCCGAGAATAATAACGGTATCTTTGAATGCAGAGTACATGGACCACTAAACCATCCATCCTACAGGTAATTCTATATTATTACATGATACTCTTATAACAACTAACATTACACTACATGACTAATACATATGTGCATATATAACTTCAAAGCATACCTAACCGACGATACAGCAATAGCAATGATTACATTTTTACACCTAAAGCAGATGATATTGGTGGTGTCGATTGTAATTCATTGATCACTTCCCTCGACAATCCTGATCCCCGAGATATTCCTCAGATAATACAATCAATCATTGGGAAAAGACACATCTTCCAATTCCATTATAACACTTCTTCAAAACAAGGCCCACCAGAATTCATTTTTGATAACCTAATGGATAAACAAGAGCCGCCAAAACAAATCGAGGACAAACCATCAGGTGACAAACTTACAATGCTACATATACCTTAACCATAACGAATAAAATACATCTAAACTACTAAATACGAACAATTTTTTTATGACAGGGTCGGCAACACTACAAGAAGCATATGAAACCATTGAAGCAACCATACCTCAACAACAACAAACGTCTACAGCGATTGAATGCATTCTAGTTCCAACACCAACTACCGACACACAAACAACACCACCAACTGCAACACAGGGAGAACATACAGAAGGTAAGAAACTTTCACTATTTCAAAAAATTTACAATAATATATTACATATAATCTAACATCCTGACCTACATTTCTTAACCCTTACAAAATTGGCACCACTACCATTAGCATACACTGGTATGCAAACCAGATCAAGGACAGATATGCTGTCAACAACAAAGGAAGGAAAACAACCCGTTGCAGAAATTACAGGTTACAAACTATTCTTAACATGAACACATACTTATAAAACAATCAGAAAAACATCTTTATTCTAATATAATTATCTATTTGCAATAGGTCAAACAACACCACCACCAGAAGATGCTATGACTAAAACATCATCCAGAACAACAGTGACTGACAACGGTAAATCAGCATCTACAAAACGACAACTCTTCCAAGAGAAAACACCAGATGCCAGAAAGAATAAAAAAGAATGAAAATCTCGATGGAAATCAAGAAACCACATCCAACACCAACACTTTTGTTAACCAAATGTTTGTTAGGAATTACGGAAATAAGATATTTCTTGTTGCTGCCGATAGTGTAAAGCTGGTTCCTGCCGATAGCTGTTGTTCCTGCTGAAGCTCATTGCTGCTGATAGTTCTATCTTGTTTCTGCTGATAGTAGTTGTTACTGTGGGTATTGTTAGTTGTTATCCCGTATGTTTAGAATGTTTGTTAGATTTATTTTTAGAAGAGATCATGTTTATCTCTTCACACGTTTTCTTGTATGACGGGTTAGGGTTAGGGTTTCTTGTTAGTATAAAAGGAACACCCGTCTATGAGTTTTACATATCTTTTTACGACTTAACAATCTTCAATAATAATTTCTTTTAGTTCATTATACGATCCATAGAGGATCATAGTCTTAGTTCTTTTCTTTTCTGGTTCTTATTCAGAGATTCTCTTGTAGTGTGCTTGTGATTACATACGCATCCTACCGATCCATTAAGGCTCAAAGATCTAGCAGGTATGTTAGATTCAACAAGTGGTATCAGAGCCTCGTGAGGATCTCTGATCAAGAAGCAAAAGTTCTCAAAACAATCTCTCTAAACCCTTTCACAATGGGCGACGAAAACCCTGAATTCGCTACCATTAACAATGAAGAACCTGAACCCACAAAAGTTCAACAACAAATTGTTACAACCACTGTGTCCAAAAGTAATGCTAAGTTCCCATATCTTAAGAAGGAAGAGTATGAAGTCTGGGCTATGAAGATGGAGTACTGGATCTCCAACAGTGATCACCATCTTTGGAATGTTATCCTCACTGGGAATACCAAGAAGAGAATTGGAAGAGATCGGAATGGGAGCATCATGATTCTCCCTCCTGCATCAGCTGAGGAGCAGCTGGCTATGCAAAGGGAAACTAAAGCAAGAACTCTCTTGCTTCAGGCTCTCCCAAAGGATCACATGGGTGATTTTCATCACCTGGATGATGCTAGAGAAATCTGGCTTGCTGTAAAAGCTAGATTTGGTGGGAATGAGGAGTCCAAAAAGATGAGGAAATCCATGCTTAAGCAGGAATTCAAGGAGTTTAAGATCTCTGAGGATGAAGGAATTCACAAAGGGTATGATCGATTTCACAAGATCCTCAGCCAACTTAATCAGTTGCAGGCTCGACCAGACAATGAAGACTGCAACACAAAGTTTCTGAGGGCTTTACCTCCATCCTGGTCTCAAGTTTCCATAACCCTGAAAGCCAAAGGTGGATTGGATTACCTAAGTTTTGATGATCTGTACAACAAGCTCAAGACCCTAGAGATTGATATCAAAGGGGTTTCTACTTATTCATCTCATACACCTACTCATACTGCATTTGTTAGTGCTACCAGCACTAACAAGGTCTCTCATGGTGATAGCCCAAACCCCTCATCTTCGTCTGTTTCCTATTCTCCTGCAACACCAAGATCTCAATCAAGGACTGACAATGTTGTTGAGGAAATTCTTCATTCATTTGTTGCTGAAAGTACTCCACAACAGCAATTTATGTATGATGACTTTGATCAAATTGATCAATTTGATTTGGAGGAGATGGACATCAAGTGGCAGCTGGCTATGCTGTCATTAAAGGTTAACAGGTTTGAGCAGCAGTCAGGGAGGAAGCTCAATCTCAATGGAAGGGAAGGTGCAAGGTTTGACAGAAGGAAGGTGAAGTGCTTCAAATGTGGTCAGATAGGTCACTTTGCCAGAGAATGCCAAGACAAGAAAGTTGATGACAGAACAAGGTATTCGGCATTCAGAATGAAAGAATTGGAGCCAGAGGAAGCCAAAGCCCTAGTGTCTGTGGATTCAATGCTGGATTGGGAACAACATGAGGAGACTGGAGCTTCACGGATTTATGGGATGATTGCTGGATATGGAGCTGAGACACATGTGGCTGGAGAATTTGGAATGATGGGCCATCCATCTCAGGTACTTAAGTGTCCTTTTGATTGTGATATTAAATATACTAAATTGCAAAAGGATAGTGAAATTAAATACACTGAGTTAAAAAGAGAGTTTGATGAGATTGAGCCTGAATATAATAAACTATTTGTTGAAATTCAAGCTTTTAAAAAGGCTCTTAAAACTGTGGAAAAACAAAAGGCTTGGTATGAAGCAAATCAGCTTGCTTATGAAGAGAAAATAAGGGTTTTACAGAGAGATTTAGAAAACACCACTAATGAACTTAAATATTCTGAATCTCAAGTTGCTAAGATCAAATTAGAAAATCAGGATTTAAAGGCTAAACTGGATAGTGAAGTGGCTAGGATAAATTCATGGCAACAATCAGAAAAATATCTTGTTAGCTATAATAATGGTAATCATTCTGGTTGGCGTAAGAAAGGGTTGGGATATGATGTTGGGGAATATAACCCTAGAATATTTGACCCTACCCCTAAGGAAGTTGATTATCAAATTCCTGTTAAGTTTGTTAAGGAAGGAGGGATGAATGCAGTTCCTCCACCTATAAGAGGTATTTTCAAGCCTGTCCCTATCCACTCAGCCCTTGACCTTGACTTTGATGATTCACAAATGACTTATGGCTAAAAGGCAAAGAACTTGCCTGATCTTGATTGTGACTCTAATGAATTTGTATCTTGTTCTTACAGTGACAAATCTGAAGAAATCAAGACTGATGACTATGCCACATGTGGATCAAGTGAGAAGTCGGCATCAATAAAATCAGAAGATCTGTCTTCAAAAGTGGCTACTGATGAATCCCAAAGAGATGAAGATGTTTCTTTTGATAATGTTAAAAACAATAATGTTTCTAGTTTTGGTTTTGTTTCAAACAGTTATGGTTGTGATTTTAATTTTGTTAAGGATAATTTTGATTCATGTGTTGGTTTGAATTCTTCTGAGTGCAATAAGAAAGATAATGTTAGGAAAAAATCTCCTAGAAAGAAATCTTGCTTTGTGTGTCGTAGTTATGATCATCTTATTAAAGATTGTGACTATTATGAAAAACATATGGTTAAATATGCTTGTCAAAATAGGTCTGTGTGGAACAATGTCAATGAAATTCCCCCATATATTCCACAAGCAGCAAGAATAAACTCTTGTAGAGCTTCTGTTGCTGTTGGCAAGTCAATTCCAGCAGGTAAGCCTGTTGCTGCTGGCAAGCCAGTTCCTGCTGATAAGCCAGTTGCTGCTGGCAAATCCATTCCTGGTGGTTGGAGAAGCAATGCTGCTAGACCTTACTACAGACCTACTAGCACTTACTTTCAAAATGATATGTGGCCTGTTTATTTTGACACCTTTCACATGGGAGGGGCAAGATGGGAAACTGCTGTTAAGTCCTCAGCAGGTTGTTCTTGGAGAAACAATAACCAATATATGAGAATGGGGTCCAAGAACAATGGTGGATCTCATCAATCTCCATGGTTTAATTTTTATTGATCCACAAGGCAGACCCAAGTCAGTAATGACTTGGGCCTCCCATGTATCTAACATTGTTGTATGTATTTTTGTTCTGTAGGACATTCCTTTTAAGAGTAAAGATGTAGGTATTGTTGACAGTGGTTGTTCAAGGAGTATGACAGGAAATTTGGAAGGTTGCATGACTTTGTACCCTTTTATGGAGGAACTGTGACATTTGGAGGAGGTGATGGAAAGATTACAGGGAAAGGAACCATTAAGACTCCTAAACTGGACTTTGAGAATGTTCTCTATGTGAAGGAACTCAAGAACGTCAATTTGTTCTCTGTCTCACAAATATGTGACAAGAGGAATGGGGTTCTCTTCACTGAGACTGACTGTCTTGTGCTCTCCAAGGACTTCAAGATGCCTGATGAAAGTGAGATAGTACTTAAAGTTCCAAGGACTCACAACCTGTATTGTTTCAATCTGAATGATGTTAAGCCTGAGGGTAAACTTGCTTGTATGGTGGCAAAAGCTTCTGTGGATGAAGCAAACAAATGGCACAGAAGAATGGCTCATGTGAACTTCAAGACTATCAACAAGCTGGCAAAGAATGGCTTAGTACAAGGGCTCCCTTTCAAGACCTTTACAAATGAACACAACTGTGTTGCCTGCAATAAAGGAAAGCAACACAAGGCGTCATACAAGGCCATTACTGCTGTGAGCACCATCTCTGAGCCTCTTCAACTGCTTCATATGGATCTTTTTGGTCGAACTTCTATCAGAAGTAGAGACCATAAGTATTTTTGTCTGGTGATTACTGATGATTTTAGCAGGTTTTCTTGGACTTTCTTTTTAGGTACTAAAAATGAAACCTATTCTGTGATTAGGGATTTTATTACCTTAATTGAAAACCAGCTAAATAGAAAGGTTAAGGCTATAAGGTGTGATAATGGAACTGAGTTTAAAAATTCTAATCTAATTGAATTTTGTGGGAATAAGGGGATTAAAAGAGATTATAGTAATGCCAGAACCCCACAACAAAATGGGGTTGCAGAAAGGAAAAATAGGACCCTTATAGAAGCAGCTAGATCTATGCTAGCTGACTCTAAGTTGCCTACCATGTTTTGGACTGAAGTAGTAAGCACTGCTTGCTATGTACTGAATAGGGTTTCTATTACTAATCCCCACAACAAAACTCCTTATGAGCTCTTGTCTGGAAAGGTTTCCAACATTAGTTACCTTAAGCCTTTTGGATGTCATGTAACTATTTTGAATACTAGTGATCACCTAGGTAAATTTGAAGAGAAGGCAGATGAGGGGTTCATTATAGGATATTCTGCTCATAGTAAGGCCTATAAGGTTTATAACTTGTCTGCTAAGAGGGTAGAAGAAACACTCAATTTAAGGTTTCTAGAGGACAAACCTAATTTACAGGGTGCAGGTCATGACTGGTATTTTGATCTGGATTATCTAACTGATTAATTAGGTTATTCTAGATATAAAGCTTATCAATCTGTAGATACACATGTTTATCCATCTAACAATGCAGGTACCTCAGATGATGAGTCTGATTCAGAGTGTGATGAACAACCCATAGTTGTTCCTTCTTTTCCCTCTAACCACTTTTCAGGTATAGAACTCAAAGATACTTCTGATAAGGGTGAAGATAATTCAAGTTTTGCAGAAGACCTTGCTAGGCTTAAAAGACAAGAATATCAAGCCAAGAGAGCTGCTGAAAAGTTTGGTTCTGAGTTTTCACAAGAAACAGTGGAGCTATTGAGAAATGCTGAAGCTGAAGTCAGAAGACAAATGGCTTCTGCTGGTGGTATTCCTGTTCCTGCTGATGTCAATTCTGCTGGTAGTACACCTGTTACTGCTGATACATCTGTTGTTCCTGCCGATGTCACCACTCCTGCTGCTTCTTTGTCTACTCCATCTGTTGATTTATTGGGATTCAGTGAGCCTCCAACTAGATTCCCAAGTCCATCTGATCTTGGAAATTCACTCTCTTCAGCAGCTAAGCTGAATGATCCTCATCATCAGTCAAGATCTGGAATTTTCACTCACTCTTCTTATGATGGTGAAGAAAATCCCTCTATTACTAATCAAGCCACAACCTATGAAGTAGATCCTGTTGTTACCAAGAGGATTAACACTGTACATCCTCAATCTTTGATTCTTGGTGATCTAAATTCCCCTGTTCAAACAAGAAGCAGGTTAAATCAATCCAAGTTTGGAGAATCTGCTTTTCTCAGTTATATTCAGGGACAGTTAAGGAGCAATCACACTGACTATCTTCATTGCCTCTATGCTTGCTTTCTATCTCAAGTTGAACCAAGCAGTGTAGCTCAAGCTCTTGATAATTCTGATTGGGTTGAGGCTATGCAAGAGGAAATGCAGCAGTTCAAGAATCAGAAAGTATGGGTATTAGTACCATTGCCTGAAGGCAAACATACAATTGGAACTAAATGGATTCTCAAGAATAAACGGGATGCTAGAGGAATTGTGGTTCGAAATAAAGCTAGATTGGTAGCTCATGGACATAGACAAGAAGAGGGTATCGACTATGATGAGGTGTTTGCACCAGTAGCAAGAGTTGAAGCTATTCGATTGTTTTTGGCTTTTGCTTCATTTATGGGGTTTGTGGTTTATCAGATGGATGTGAAGAGTGCATTTCTGTATGGAAGTATTGAAGAGGAAGTGTATGTTACACAACCACAGGGATTTGTGGATCCACAACATCCTGATTTGGTTTATAAAGTGGTGAAAGCACTCTATGGACTTCATCAAGCACCAAGAGCATGGTATGCCAGGTTGTCTGCCTTTCTACTTAAACATGGTTACAGAAGAGGAACAATAGATAAAACACTCTTCATAAGGAAGAATTTTAAAGATATCATCTTGGTACAAGTGTATGTAGATGATATTATTTTTGGTTCCACTAATGAAGCTTGGTGTAAGGATTTTGAGGAATTAATGAAAAGTGAATTTGAAATGAGTGCTATGGGGAAGATGACATTCTTCTTGGGCTTACAGGTTCAACAGAGACCAGATGGTATCTTCATAAACCAAGAAAAGTATGTTCATGACATACTTAAGAAGTTTGACTTGGAAAGTGTGAGGACTGCTACAACACCTTATGAAGCTTCGAAGCCTAAATCCAATACTGAACCTGATGATGCTGTAAATGTTCACTTATACAGGTCTATGGTAGGTTCTTTGATGTATTTGACAGCTTCAAGGCCTGATATCATGTTTGCAGTCTGTGCTTGTGCTAGACATCAGGTTACACCTTTGACTTCCCATTTAAATGCTGTCAAGAAAATCTTCAAGTATTTAAAAGGACAGCCTAAGCTGGGACTTTGGTACCCAAAGGATTCTTCTTTTGTGCTGGAAGCTTATAGTGACAGTGACTATGCTGGAGCTAACTTTGATAGAAAATCTACTACTGGGGGTTGCCAGTATTTGGGAAGAAGATTGGTTTCTTGGCAATGCAAGAAGCAGACTATTGTAGCTACATCTTCTACTGAGGCAGAGTATGTTGCTGCTGCTAGTTGCTGTGGACAGGTCCTTTGGTTGCAAAATCAATTGTTAGACTATGGGTTCAACTTCATGAACACTAAACTTTTCATTGACAACCAAAGTACCATCTGTATTGTTAAAAATCCAGTGTTTCATCAAAGAAAAAAGCACATAGAGATTAGGCATCATTTCATAAGGGATGCTTATGAGAAGCATCTCATTCAGGTGCTTAAGATAGACTCTGATGAGAATGTGGCTGATCTGTTGACTAAAGCATTTGATGGTCCAAGATTCAACTATCTGGTGGTTCATATTGGAATGCTCAATCCTTAGGTGCTGAGATTAAGGGGAAGTTTAAGCCTAAGGGGAGGCTTGTTGTTGTTGTATGTTTTTCTTTCTTGGTTTTTCTTATTTTCTTTCTTTTTCTTATTTTCTTCTTTTCTTATTTTCTCTATTTTTCCTTTGGTTTGTTTATTATCTGTTAGTTCAAAAAAAAAATTCTTGTATATTTTGTGTGCTAATAAGTTGGTTTTGAGCAACACCTTGCAGGTACAGTGTTGGTGTTTACACCTACACAACAAATGGTATTCAACTCACCATGTCTCACAGACAAGAAAGAGTTGACTCACCATGAGGGTACAGCTCTGGTGTGATAATCAAATCCGTTGATAGCTGTAATAGCTAGCTCAAAGCTATAGGGTACTTCAACTCACCCATGGTTCATTCCTGAGAGTTGAAATGGTTCTCAATTCACCATGGATGTAACCCTTTATGGGATCCAAAGAATTGGCTAGTCCACAAAAGCATGGTTTATGGTAAAGACAATTGGTAACCATATTTGGTATTCAATTCACCAAGGTTCAGTTGAAACCCAAGAATTGGCTAGTCCTGAGCAAACGGCTACAGGTAAAGACAAGTCAAATCCGTTTATAGTTGTTGGTTTACTAAAAATCAGATGGTTATCAATGTACCATGGTCGTACACACCTAAACATTGGCTACTCCAGTAGTGATGGCTATTGGTAAAGAGACATCAAATCCATTAATTTTCAATGATTCACCTCTCACAGGAGTTTACACACCTGGATGTGATGAGAATAGTTTGAAACTTAAGTGATTTGATGTACATATTGTCATAGTAGCAGTCAAGATCCAGAATGACATGGTGACCAGCTTAAATTTTCTTTTGAAGATCATTTCCTATTGCTGCTGAACTATCAAAGTTGCTGCTGGAAGTTTCAAGTGTTACTGCTGGTTACTTACTGATGCTGCTGCTGGTCTAATCCTCTGCCTATGGACTTCAAAGATCTATCAGGGAATCTTGCAGGTTAACCTAGTCAACCTCAAGATTAGGGGAGGATTGTTAGGAATTACGGAAATAAGATATTTCTTGTTGCTGCCGATAGTGTAAAGCTGGTTCCTGCCGATAGCTGTGGTTCCTGCTGAAGCTCATTGCTGCTGATAGTTCTATCTTGTTTTTGCTGATAGTAGTTGTTACTGCGGGTATTGTTAGTTGTTATCCCGTATGTTTAGAATATTTGTTAGATTTATTTTTAGAAGAGATCATGTTTATCTCTTCACACGTTTTCTTGTATGACGGGTTAGGGTTAGGGTTTCTTGTTAGTATAAAAGGAACACCCGTCTATGAGTTTTACATATCTTTTTACGACTTAACAATCTTCAATAATAATTTCTTTTAGTTCATTATACGATCCATAGAGGATCATAGTCTTAGTTCTTTTCTTTTCTGGTTCTTATTCAGAGATTCTCTTGTAGTGTGCTTGTGATTACATAGGCATCCTACCGATCCATTAAGGCTCAAAGATCTAGCAGGTGTGTTAGATTCAACAATGTTGTTAAACTATCAGCTTAAATAGATGGTATTGTAAATATGTATGTGAAGCAAAACAGTAGCAGTATCAAACTGCACTTAGTAATTACTAATAACGTTAAAAATCCTTTTGTAACATGTTTGCGCCACACGCAAGCATAAATCATATGTACAAAAACAACCTATCATATAGCATTATTAAAATGCAATACCCCTTTTGCATTTACTTGCTTAGTACACTCCTCAAGATATACTACTATAACATGTATTGTACATTTATACCTTTTTCCCAGAAAAAATAATAAAAAAAAAATAGAAAAAACACAAATAAAGAAATTAAAAAAAATTGCAAAACATCAAGAGATACAAAAAGTCATGAATTTTATTCATAAACTCAATATCTTACAATCATCACCACAGAGTCTAACAACAGCATCTTAAACAACAACATACAACACCAACACAAAACGTACGTGACCTTCTACCAACAAAGACAACAACAACGACCACCACAGAAGACTAAACTAATCATGCACCTCCATCACCATCACATGACGACGTTTCTCAGTCCTAGCTTCACGTACAACATCCAAGACAGCAACCAACGCCTGCAAAATCTCCCTATTCTTAGCTTGCGCTTCCGCCAGACACTCCATCCCATCCCAAGCTGCTACATCAAAATGACTAAAACTTTGCCCTTCTTGAATCAACTCACCGAACTTTCCAATTTTCTCACACAAACCAGCACACCATTCATCAACCTTATTTATAAAACACCTCCAATTTCAGTCTCTTCTTGCACAAAAAGAAATTTAAAACAGTCTTTCACCTCATTAGACCCGCAAACTTCTTTCAGCAAATCAAAGTTTGGAGTAGAGACCATTTTTTCTCCTTTTTTTAATCTAATTTTTAAAGAAAATTTAAGGGATAGAAGTGAAGAATATACACACATGTGCACTACTTATATAGACAAAACATCTAACTACAAACAGTAACACCAACTAGATTGGAACAGTGGTCATTTGAGTAACTGATACACCCCAACCACAAGTTTTAGAATCTAAAACTGCATATATCACATGCAGCCACTGCAATGGACTATCTTATTTAAAAAAAAAAAAAAAAAAAAAAGGAATCAAAGTAACATTAGTCTATATTGCCTACAAAAAACAAAAGGAACTAACACAGATTGTTTCAAATACAGATACACCCCAAAACCATTGCAATCAAAATGAGTACACACAAACAATAGCCCTATTCTATTTTTACCTTTTGCACCCAATTATTATACCCAAAATTGTTGTAAAATATTACTTATGGGCTTATGGGCTTATGTGTCTATTCACATTTATCTTTAGTGGGCTTTAGGGTTTGAGATGTATTCATCTACCCTATATATACAATTCACTTGTAATCTTGATTATCACTTAATAAGAATTCTCTCTTCTCCTTACATCTCTTTTTCTTGTTCATGATTATTCATAACACGTTATCAGCACGCTCTAAAGAAATAATTGCAAACAAGTAAAACACATGTTATGACTGAAAAAAATCATAACCTTATGTTATGACTGGAAAAAAAATCATAACCTCATGTTATGACTGAAAAAAAAAATCATAACCTCAATGTTATGACTGAAAAAAAAATCATAACCTCATGTTATGACTGAAAAAAAATCATAACCTCATGTTATGACTGAAAAAAAATCATAACCTCATGTTATGACTGAAAAAAAATCATAACCTCAAGTTATGAAGAAAAAAAAAACTCAAGTTCTATAATATTAAGAAAAGTACGGACATGTGATTACTTTCGTATCAATTAAGCGGTGTTCCTATAATTTATATGATAATAATTCGTGATCATTAAATTTCTTGATTATCTAGAAAAGGAGAGAATATAATTGTTTGAATGCTAATTGGTTGGATAATGCAATAGTGTGGTTTAAATCTATATTTGCCAGTGATGATTCATGGCGTGTTCTTTATGTGTCTGAGATTGTTTTTTTTTTTAATTCATGTAATATATGTTTTATGCGGTTCTATTATGATTTACTATATGTCTTGCTATTGCAAAATTGATTATTAGCAGGAGAATATTCAGAAACCAAACTCTTTATATCTTTGTGAAAAATTAAACAGCTTGTAACGTGATTTATGTTAGTTATCACGATGTCAACCCTTGCATGAGTAGATTTTAATTTAGTTATGACAGTGAAATTAAATGATCTATTCCCATGATATCTTAGTTTTATATAGATTTTTAATTTGCATCTACTATATACGTTGATATGCTACGTATACAACTCGTTATAAAAATATTATCTATGATTGTGTAAGATTTAAAATTCGTACATGTAGTGGGTCATGTAGTTACTTCTTAACTAATGCGAAGATCAGGCTATTTATGTGGTGATGTTTTACAATTTTTCTATGGCTAATTAGTTTATTACCGTGCTCTGTGAAATACCACCGTACGTCGATTTGTATATACTCCACCATTTGAAGTAAATATAAAAATATTTTGTCTCCAATTAACATTGTAATGTTTTATTTGTTGCTTCACTTAAATGTTGTGTAGTATCTTATTATTATTTTTTTTTTAATTTTTTTTAACTCTATTGTGATTTACAAGAACAACAAATGTTCTATTGTAATTACATAACGAGAATTATGTTATATTCTATTGTTAATTTTTCAAACTCTCATGCAATTTACAATAGCAATATATGTTTTATCGTGACTACAAAGAGAGAATCAAAACAACATAGCCATCATGTTATGATTATATTTATTCATAATAAAACCTCAAGTTTTATTACAATGAATAAATTAAAAATACAATAACCTCAAGTTATTGTATCTCTTTTATTGAACCTCAAGTTCAGTTATTATTCTCTCAAGAGAATCACAATATCATAACCTCACGTTATGTTTAGGAAAAAAAAAAGGAGAGTATGAACCTCAAGTTCTACTACGATGAACATAATCAAAATGCAATAACCTCAAGTTATTCTTTTTAATGTTGAATCATGATTCTCATGAAAGAGTCAAAATAACATACCTTTGTGTTATGATATTTAAAATAAAAAAAATAATAATAAAAAATAAAAAATAAAAAATAAATAAAATAAAAAATAAAAAAAATCTCGCTATGATTGTATGCACCTCAAGCTGCATTAAAAAAAATGAATAAGCGAGTTCGGTCTCACAATCTCAGTGTTAGATCTGAATTAAAAAGAAAATATATAACGGTGAAAGATCCGTTAAATGTATGTCAAAATCTAAAAGAAAGATTTGACCATCATAAGCAAGAGATTCTTGCAAATGCGAGCACATTTTTCGCAATATTAAGTAGTACATCCGAATGATGAAAAGAAAAAATGCGATGAGATGGTTAATGCCTCGAATATACTCATATATCGAGAACGATGCTTTTATATAAAAGAAATGGGCATGTTTGAACAAACACGATAAACACGTTTACTAAATTTGCTTCATATTGTCGTGTTAAAAGAAACTGGTTAGCAACCTCAAGTTGCAACCTAAAGATCTCCATTCCCTCAAGTGAATGAGATAAAATGAGCAGTATAAGATCATCATTCCCTCATGTGAATGTGATAATGTAACGATAAATGGTTAAAGATCATTTATCATGGTAAATGCAATGGTCGAGGTAGTATGACAATGACAAACCACTAGTAGTGGCGAAAATACAATAAGAAAGGAGCAAAAAAAAATGCTATTTATGCAAAAATGCAATGTGGTGTATATGAAATACAAGTGTGTCAAAGATATTACACACTATATTCATAGATTTAAAAATCTATGCTAGCGCATTTTGCTCCACAAAAGAAATATAAAATTGTCATGAGAAACGAAGTTAAGTATTAAAGATACATTATATTCTTTTATATCTTCCTCGACATGCATTATATAAAGATTAGTAAAAGCTAATCATTGCCATAAACTTAAGTTTATGAGCAATAATAATTATAATATTTTTTGGCATGACCAGTTATACCATCCTGAGTCATTAATGATGCGAAAGCTATAGAAGAATATGATTCTTCAATCTAATGTTATTATCTCTCAAAGAAAGTTGATTATTATTCTATCAACCAGAATGTGGATTAAATTCCTCAATTTTAATAGGAAAGTAAACAAATGGATATATGTAAGCATACAAATCCATTGTATGAACCATTTAGAGTTTAAAATCGATGCATCGTCTAAATGGTCATTAAATCGCAACCTCAAGTTTGCATGATTAATAGCTCAATGTGAGCCTAACATTCGAGAGTAAGTATTTCATCATGAAAATGCGATGAATTACTTCTAAATTATCAAATGAAACTGAGAGAAAAACTTGTGTTGGATGTATGGGGCCATATTATAATATGCACAACAACAAAAATTAGCATCATGCCAATATGTTATTATAAATCCTCCCTTTTATAATTAGTTTTGGTTATAAACCAAACATATCCCATTTTTTGTTTTTTTTGTGTGCAAATTACTCCACCTAAATGCACATATATGGGATATAGAAGATGGATAATTCCTTCAGGAGGAGAGAAGTAGCTGCAAATTCAGAATGAATTATCATATTCTGTTGATCCTCGAAAGAAATTTTTTTATGAATTGATTATTCAATGGATAATCTAATAGCCATAAATAAACATTGGCCAAAAACAAAATTTCAGCTACTCATGCTCTAATTAGAAGTTGTCCCTCAAGGACACTATTTTATTATGACATGCCTCAAGCATGGTAGACAAATCGATTCCAAATAAAATCCTCGATGAAAAATATGGAGCATGAAAAACAAGATGGTTGTTCGAGGTATAAAAGACCCCATGATAGTCTCACGAAGAGACACTAGACATGAAGGTTACAAAGGAACCTCACATAGCTAATGAGATCTCAATAAATTCTATGATGTCTAAAATCATATGGAATCAAAACAAAAACGACGTCGATAAATTTGTTTACATACAATATAGCCTTGCTATTATACATAATGAGGATCATAAATCAAGTATTATTCAAAAGTGCGTTCAACAAAACGATTGGCCAACATGAAAAGACGCAATCTCGTGAAAATACGAGAAGTATAGGGACATGAAGTCCATACACATGAATGTGTAAAATCTACTGGATATACATCAGTCTTTTTGCGAATGCAAAATAAAAGCTCTAAAGTTATGTCCTTTAAGACATGAATTGTGAATAGAAAAAAAAAACGAAGTTGATTATTAAAAGACATATTGTCTCAAGGTGGATGTAAATACCTTATTGATATTTTACGAGACAGTAAATTCGCTCTAAATGAGTTTTATTAGGGCTCTCATATTCCATGAAAGATCTGTAATGCCTCAAGCATGTCTAACAACTTCAACTTCAAGAAGCAATTAATAAAGTTCTCAAGAACTCTATTTCTTCATATTGAATTAATCCTTATGCGGATCAAAATCATTCGGACGCATATCAAAGGAATGGCTTTTGCACATGTCTCTAAGAAATAATTGGTCCTCAAGTACCATACATAAGTGCAACTAAAGCTTTAATGTCTATTTTGCAATTAATATGCGTATTTTGCATTTAATATGCGTAAAGAGACTGTATACTTTTATTTGCATTAGCAATTTCAAATCAATTAATTTGATATTGGGTTGGAAGCTACACATATATTTTGTCATCTTTGCAGGACTTATTCATAGCATCAACAATTTAGTGGACTTCATTACAAAGTTGTTGCCAACAAAAGTATACGAGCAACTCGTTCAGAAGATTAGCATTCGATGCATGAAATATACATACATTAATTTGAGGAGGAGCATTATGCGCACTGCACTCTTTTTCCCTTCATCAAGTTTTTATCCCACTGGGTTTTTCTTGATAAGGTTTTTTTAATGAGACAGTCTATGGCGTATAATAAATGATGAATATCCAAGGAGGAGTGTTGTAAAATATTACTTATGGGCTTATGGGCTTATGTGTCTATTCACATTTATCTTTAGTGGGCTTTAGGGTTTGAGATGTATTCATCTACCCTATATATACAATTCACTTGTAATCTTGATTATCACTTAATAAGAATTCTCTCTTCTCCTTACATCTCTTTTTCTTGTTCATGATTATTCATAACAAAAATAACTTAATCTCTATAAATAAATACCCCAAAATGGCAAACAAAATTGACAATAACCAAATAAAAACCACATACAATGCTTAACAAAATTTTATACCCTACTTCAAACCACCATTTTTAAAACTATAATAGTTTCACTCCAATAAGATCCTTTTCACAGAAACATGTTTAATTTCCTACAGTAACTTCTACAACAATAAACAAAAACCACTAATACTAACACAAATTTCCTTAAACACTTTAAAAAAAACAATTCAAATTCAGCATCCTTAAAATACATAGTTGCACTCACTATATAAACCATAATAAGTTATACTTTTATTCATATCAACATAACCATCTACCAAATTCCAGTCTATACTATTTAAACAACGTTAATACAACTACAGATACACCTAATACTTAAACAACCATCTAGCTACAGTCAAACTTCTAAACAACCAAAAGACATACAGCATACTACTTAAACAACCTTAATACAACTACAGATACAACTGATACTTTTAACCAGCACATTCACACAAACCATCACTACATTTCAAAAAGTTATACCACAAAAACAACACTTAGATGAACAACCTTATTTAACTATCTTCATCTTCTTCGTCATCCTTGATTTCTCAGTAGCACGTAAAGCAGCAATATGACTCATCTGAATCAGCCGTCCTATTTCACCCAAATCATCTTGCCCCGCTGCCTTCAAAACAGCCAAAGGCTCATCGACAATAGGGTCAAACCCAAGCTTCTTCAGCTCAATAATAATCCCGTGCCTATAATCAATCCTAGCTTGCACCTCTTCAATCCTTTCATTATACTCCCTTTCATCACACTGGTACGCTTCCTTTTCTCGAGAAAAAATTTCATAAAGAACCTTATCAATTCGCCTATCACCAATCTGTTTGGCGATCTGTTGACACTTTCCAAACCTAGGAGCCATGAAATTCAGATGAAAAAAGAGGTGTGATTCAATTTCAGAAAAACGCTATCTTTACAAACCCTAACTCTATACTCTGATAGGAAAAAATACAATGGTTTATCTATTATTATTGGGCCACTTATGTAGATAATAAATCAGCCCAACAAAAACACAAAACAATATACAAGTTTTATAAAGGGGAAACTGTTAAAAAATGTATCGAACTTTACGTGAATATCGGTTTTGTGTAGCGAACTAAAAATTTTTAAGAAAAGTGTATGTAACTTCCAACAATACATCTATTTATGCATTATTTCACCTGCCCAGCAGGTAAAACGCCATGTCAGCAGGTTTTTTTTTTTTTTTTTTTTTCACATGTACCCTACCAACCGAATTTACATAAATGGTCCCTCTCGTTACATTAAATTGCGAAAAACGTCCTAAATCATAATTTTTTTAGAAAAATAAACTTTTTTTTTCGGAAATAAATTTTTTTACAAAAATTGTTTTTTTTTCCGAAATAATTTTTTTTTCGAAAAAATTTTTTTTAGGAATTTTTTTTTTGAAAATAATTTTTAAAAAAAGAAAAAATTTATTTTCGGAAAAAAAAATTTTTGGAAAAATTAAATTTTATTTTTATAAATTTTTTTTTCGGAAAATTTTAAAAAATAAATATTTTTCGGAAAAAAAAATATTTCGGAAAAAAATTATTTTTTGGAAAAAAAAATTTTTTTTTATAAAAAAATTTTTTTCGGAAAATTTAAAAAAATAAATATTTTTCGGAGAAAAAAAATTTTCGGAAAAAAAATTTTTTTTGGAAAAATATATATTTTTTTTTATAAAAATATTTTTTGGAAAAAAATTATTTTTTGGAAAAATAATTTTTTTTTTATAAAAATATTTTTTTTCGGAATATTTAAAAAAATAAATATTTTTCGGAAAAAAATTATTTTTTGGAAAAATAATTTTTTTTTTTTATAAAAAAATGATTTTGGACCTTGGACGCAATTTAGCGTAACGACTTGGACTATTTATGTAATTTACTGTTAGGACCTTGGCTGCAATTTGCAAAATAAGGAAGGGTAAAAAGGTCATTTCAAAAAAAAATTTGTGTTTATCCCCTTAAAAAACCTGCAACCTGTTGTGCAGGTCACATGTTACATAAATAGATGCATTGTTGGAAGTTAACTACACTTTTCTTAAAAAAAATTTAGTTGGCTACACAAAACCGACATTCATGTAAAGTTCGATACATTTTTTAATAGTTTCCCCTTTTATAAACTTAAAATTTACACTTTTAAAACTATACACATCCATAAAAACAAAAACATAAACCATAAAATAAAAAAGTCGTACAACTGAGCTGTCTTAACGAACCCTTTTATAAAGCATCAAACATAAAATGTTGACACAAACTCGCCCGCCGTAATGCGCGGGTTTCCAACTCGTTTAGTAATCAAAGGGCAATATAAAGAAACGGCTTTGTAACTTATATAACTACGTATGTAATAAACAAAGCCTTTATATAGAAACGTGTTTTCTTGTATGAAAACTAACATTGTTCAAGTAATGCTGTGATGTTCAACTTTATTTTTTTATACCAGCTTCACAAAACATCACAACTAGCTTACGGGCGTTTTGATGTACGCCAAATATGTCGAGTTCCCGGTTCTTGTCAACGTCTTCAGCTCGTTAACTGTCCAACACTTCGACCGATCGGTGTGATAAAAATACCCCATACACTTACAATCCTTCGTGCATTTGTTCTTGCAACTATCCAAGTTAGATTCAGTCCCGGATGTATACTTCACAGTGAAATGATCAACCCCTTTAAGCTCGTAATATTTGAAACTGCTCGCATTACAGCTAGGCAACTTCACATCGCAATCTTTGCTCCACGCAAACACCCCGTTTGGCGTTGGGCACCCAACACATTGGCTTTCCTCGCAAAGCCCAAATTTTCCGCATCGACTTGGTAACTGACATTCATCTACTGGATCATCTGCCGCCCTACTGGTTTTTACACCTCCATCAAACAAAGTGAACAATAACGCCCACGCGTCTCCCCGCACACCTCTACGATAAGTGTAGAGTCTTAGGTTCCCATCGATGCCTAGTCGAAGATACGATAACGAGCTATTGTATCGAATCCTTCCAAAAGACAAATTCGGTTGTTCAAAGTCTCGAGCGTTCTCTAAACGACACTGAAGTACGTGAAAATTGTTCTCTTCATACTCGGCTTCTGCAATGCGTAACGTTGCATTAACTAAAGTCACATTTGCTCGGTTTAATTCAGGGAAGGTGGATGACCAATAACGCATGCTGTTCTTATAATACAAAGCCAGTCTTTTAGGCTCTATTACGAAACTATATGCTCCGTTAACGTTGTTAGCGATCGAATCCCTACTCACGAGCTTGAAAGGGCCTCCGTTAACTCGTAAAGTTTGGCCTACCAAGAGAGTGTCGGTAGGTGAGTCAAAACTCTGCCATACGAAGTTGCCACTTGAGTCTTTCAGCACGATGTTACCATCTGACTCTATGACAAAACCAACGACGCCTTTATTGGCGGTATTGGTTTGCCATACAATTTGGCCGGTTGATTCGGCCAAAATTAGGTTCCCATCAGAACCTAATGAAAACGTGGCATTTTCTCGTACTGGGATGCCACGGTTGGCTTCCCAGACCCATCGCATGAGAGATTCATCACGTCTGTTCCCCATACGAAGACCAAGATAATAGGCATTTGGGGTGGTGTTGTAGAAAACAAGTCGAAAAGGGAAGGTAAATAGATCAAGGTTACGATAGGTTGTGGTGTATTCAGAGTTTGGGACGTATTCAGAGTCATTTTGGTCTGTAAAATCACCTTCGTTGACATATCGGAAGGTGTCAGCCGAAGGAACAATGGCATTTGATATTGAGAATGATATGAACAAACATAAGAGAATTAACGAGAGCGAAGAAGTAGCCATAGCTACTTGTATCATGTGTTGGATATTTCGTGTGAAGTAGTCTACGAGTATTTATACAGAATAAAAAAGCTGTACATGTTATCATTCGACCCATCAACATGGATTAAAATATATCAATACCACGTCCGTGACTTTATTGTCCATTCACATTTTGACAAATCGTATGAGTTTTTATCAATCATTTTATTAATACACGGATTTAATAATATTTTATTTAGTTGTTCTTTACGGATCATTTGGGATGAAGCTCCCCTGTGTCGGCACACCTTATTTAATCACATATAAAATGGTGTAATCCAAAATGAACTGTCACAAGTTGAATATATATAAAATGGTGTAATCCAAAACGACTGTGTCATGGAGGATGCACAAGTTGATCAACCACGTGTTCTGGAGGACCCAACTGACATACTTGTTATCATTAGCAGTAAAGGTTCATTTTAGTTTGTTTTTTCGGGAAGAGAGAAAGATGAAGGGTGATGTTATAAATACCCTCTGGAACACTCTCTCTCTAATGAAGTGAAAGGGGTACTACTAACTACACTAAAAAGGTTGTATACATTGATAAGGGTTCTACTATGATAACACCCCCTTACTTTTGAACAATGTATAATCTGACAAAGCAGATAATACAAGTGACGGTAGAAGTAAAGAGTCAACACACCCCCTACAGGGGTGTTTGACTATAATCACCCCATTGATGGGTTCTACTATGGTTACTTTATTCTGCTCGTAATTTGTAACAAATGGAGTAATTATATATATATACTAAAACCCAAAATTTTGAGCCCCACACAACACTCTCACAAAACACTGTTTCATGTCGAAAATGAACAGTAGCATGAACAGTGTTTACTGTTCATGCTACAGTAATTTTTTTTTTTTTTTTTTTTTTTATAATTTCAAAAAAAAATATATATATATATATATATTCAAAAAACTTTACAGTAAATGGTTTTTTTTTTTTAATAATTTAGAAAAAAATAATAATAAAATAATTGTGAACCTACAAAACCAACAAAAAACAACTATCTAAACAACCCGTTGCAACAGTACCTTTTTTTTTTTTTTTTTTTTTTTTAATTATAAAAAAAAAATTAAAAAAATCTCTAAAACTCTCCCGCAGCAACGCGCGGGTTACCCCACTCGTTATGTAGGAATCTTAACAGTCCTTGGTGTAGCTTTGAAAGTAATTATAGTGATATTTGTTTTCTTTTTCTAATTATTATTTTATATGTTAATTATATCCATAACTTTTTTTTACGTTTTACTCCCCCCGTCTCAAAATAAATGTCCAGTTTGACTTTTCAGAGTTAAACTGTTCAACTTTGACTTTAAATATATATTTTTTGTTATATAATAGTTGATGAAAAATTATACCATTCAAAAATACACTTAAAACACAATCCATTTATATATTTTGCATCAAATATTATATAACACCTACAAAAATAGTTAAGGTTAAAGTTGAACCAGTTTGACTCTGAAAAGTCAAACTAAACACTTATTTTGAGACGGAGATAGTACTTTTTTTCAAATTTGTTTTTGATAGCTTTTTAACTTTTAAAATTCTTGTTCAATTGCCTCTCGTAAATGGAGATGACATAATATTCATTTTGTGTTACTATATATGCCTTTTTATGTTACGTTCTTGTAATCAAGGAATGTTTTGCCAGTAAATTTGTGATTGAGAATGAATTTAACTAGTTGTTGATTTTCAAAGCCCAATTAACAAAGCAAGTCACACATACATAGAGTGACAAAGTTAATAATAAAAATTGAACTAACAAGAATAACGATAAAAGCGCAATACATTTGTATATTTCAATATCGGAAACGTTGAGCTATGCTACAAACTTACAGTACAGAAGCAAACTATTATAATTATGGGATGATCCCCAGTTTGCCCTCTCCTATCTCTGCTATTTTCAAAATAATTTAAGCTAGCATGATTTAAGAGTGTTGGATATATTGTTGGTGTTCAATTGAGTAATAGCGTCGTCACGTCAGAAAAACACCTATAATATAATCTTATAACAAAGAAAAACATTCGATTCTGGTAACACACAAGTTATGAGTTCTCTCGGGCTTGTAGTTTGCATTTGTTTTTTACAGTTACATTTGCATAACTAAAACTAAAGGGCGCCATGGCTATGACAGAGGAGTTATAATACGCATGTAACGCATGCCAAGAGATGGTTTGACGCCGACACAAGTGCTATGACGCGGCTATAACCAATCATGCCTAGCTAGCATAACACTTTAAAGAGATGTTTTGAATTAATCATGGGTTTTGTTAAACATATATGAGAATCAAGTTATCGAAAATTAAAATGAAAGAAATCTATCGTTACTATTTTTAGAAGGGAATTGATTTGTATATATTAATAATTGATTGTGACAATTTAATCACGCGTTAAGTACTTATATAACATTAACATTCTACTTTTTTTGCAAATAAAAAATTAGAAAAGTAGAGTGGGAAAATCATATTGTTTAGCATATGCTTTTATTAAAAAAGAATCTACAATTATTAACAGGATAGGTTATCCCCGCACCCTCAAAAAATATCAACCGCATACCCCTTAATTTTTGCATTTATTATTATTATTATTTTAATTTTTATAATTTTGTTTATATAAAAAAACTATAAACTTGAAAGTGCGGAACAGAAAATATAAAGTTTTATAAGTCAAACGCTTAAAACTGTCAGAAATACGGAACAGAAATTAACAAAAACTGTGATATACTGTAAACAAAAAAGGGACAAAAGAAATAAAGGAGAAAACACCCCTGATTTGACATCATACTTGATTATTTTTTTCAATTCGTACCTATCAATTTTCGTGTATGCCGCACATGGACCGTATTAATAAGACCATCTCCAACAGTTTCTGGTTCAAACCAGCCACATCACTGCCACATCAGCTTTCTTAAAAACCACATTTTTTACTCCAACAATACACCTTCTCAAACCATCTTTACATTTTCACATCATCACTTAAACATCAATTTTCAATTACAAAAACCAACCATTTGAGTGGTTTTTGGTGTTTGATTGATGGTGGGACCCAATTGGGGTGGTTTTTGGTGGTTTGATTTTTCAAACCAATGCTTGTACAAACCAATCCTCTAATGGTTGAGGTGATTTTTGGGTTGGTTTGAACCAACAAAAACCAACCATTGAAGATGATCTAAGCATCGAGTTTGATAGATTTCGCATTGTATGATGATATGATCCACTCAAATATTGCACCACACATTGAGGATAATGTTTACAATTTAAATGGATTTGCATTTTGCAACTGTATTGACCAGCCGCCATCCTTGAATTTCTAAGACTAATCATGATGGTTACTAGTATCCTACCTTCACCTCGATATGGGGGCTTGAATAACTTCTCCCTCACTATATGGGTTATTGCTATCGTCACTTTTCAGCTTCAATAATCATTACCTTTATTGATATCAAACATATTTTTCTAACAAATTTAATTAAAAACTAAATTAAACTTTTATTAATAATTACTCCCTCCGTTCTAATTTTATTGTCCCATTTTTTCATTTCGGGCGTCTCAAAATTATTGTCCCATATCAAAAATGGAAAGTGAATAGGTAGTGGAGTTTGGTAAAGTTTACTATATTACCCTTGGTTGAAATTAATATTACAAACTTTAATGAAATATTAATTAATTGGTTAAGGGTAAACTTGTCATTTGGCAAAAAAGTAAGAGAGATAAAGTAGTGATAGTGATGTTTTTCTAAAAGAATGTGCTTTTTGTTAGGGTAGTGGCAGCCACAGCGGGGAAGCCAGCGGTTTGCCCCAAACCGCCGGGGAACACCGCCGCCACCCCAGCGGTTTGGGTCGGCGGTGTGGTTCAACGGGGAAGATCACTTGGGCGGTTTGGGAAGAAATTCGAACGTTGCAAAAGCAAATTGGAACGTTGGAGGATTAAATATCCGAACGTTAGCTTGGAACAAAAAAAAAAAAAAATTTTCCTATAAATACTAAACTATATCACACTCTATTTTATACTCAAACTATATCATACTATATATCTTAAAAATAAGTGTAGCATGGATCAAAGAAAATCTAGCTCAAGAGGTCGTGCTCGTGGCGTTCGTGGACAACATTTTCGTCCGCAAGTTGCAAATCAACAATACCCTCAATCGCCCTACTATCCCCAACCTCCACCACCGGTTCAACCACAATTCTTTCAAGAACAATATTATGCACGACCCCCACCACCGTTGAATCCAAGTCAATATAACGTAATTATGACAAATGAGTTCAACCCGTTTGGTGAGTACCGTGAAGGTCCTTCACATCGTGAGCCTAGTGTTGAGCGCGAACTACCTCTATATGATGATGATGAAGAAGAGATTGAGTCTGTCCCCGAAACGCAACAACAAACTCAAGCCGGTAATTTTTTTTATACGTTAACTTTTTTTTTTATACGTTATTTTTTTTTTTTTTTTTTTTTTTTTTTATACGTTATTATTTTTTATATAGATGAAGATGTTCAAGTTGTGAAAGTAAGAACTAAGGCGGATAAAGTGGCTTGGACGACGGACCAAGAGGTTGCGTTGGCAAAAGCGTGGGTTTATGTCTCGACATGTCGAAAAGTCGGGAATTCACAACGTAGAGAAAAATTTTGGGAGAGAATTACCGAACATTTCACTCAAAACGTGAAAGGTATTACCCGATCTCATCATTCCTTGAACACGAAGTGGACAACTATGAATGCCGCCATGGGTGTCTTTAACGGGCTATACATCCAACAAGTAATTTTTTAATTTATATACTTTTTTTAATTTATATACTTTTGTTAATTTATATACTTTTGTTAATTTATATACTTTTGTTAATTTATATACTTTTGTTAATTTATATACTTTTGTATACTTGTAGAAGCGTATTCGGGAGAGTGGATGTGGCGATGTTGATGAATTGAAAAATGCCTTGGCCGATTATAATAAGAAAAATAAAGGCAAATCTTTTACTCATATTGATGCATGGGAGGTTGTTAGGGGAGAACCGAAATGGTTGGAACAACCATGCTTTGTTCAAACATCTTCGGCATCTAATTCCGACAAACGAAGAAAGTCGTCGGAATCTACTTACTACGAGTCGGGAAGCAATGAGCATGTCGATACTGTTATTCCCGATCTAAATGACGACACAACTCCCACAAGGAAAAGAAAAGGGAAAAAGACCGTTAGCGAGGCATCGACAAAGAATAGTGTTGTTGAACAATTCGAGGCGTACACGTCAAAAAAAACACAAATATTGGAGGAGGAGATGGAAAAAAAACGTGCAAATGATGCATTGGCCGAACAGTTGATGTCGGCACAACTCGAGAGTGTTAAAGAAAAGCAAATGTTTCGGGCCTTGAAGTTCTTTAACGAACCGCATGATCACATAACCAATCAGGCTATGCGAGATTTCACTATTGCTAAAAAACGTGAGATCGCGGAGAAATATGGATGGCCTACGGATTTTTAGAATAATTATGTTTTTTTTTTAAGTATTATGTATTTTTATTTTAATTATTAAGTATTGTGTAATTTTCTTTTTAAAGTATTATGTATTTTTATTTTAATTATTAATGAAATATTATGTTTTTATTAAATTATTTATTTATGAAAAAAAAAAAAAAAAAAAAAAGTTGGTGGTTTGGGAGGTATGAAAAAAGTGATGGTTGCCACTAAAAAGGGGTTGGGAGGTATGGAAAAAGTGTGAGTGAGGTGGAATGATATTATTGGTGGGTTGGGAGGTATGGGTTTTTTTTGTAGTGATGGTTGCCACCACCCTTATGGGACAATAATTTTGGGACGGAGGGAGTAATAACATTGCATTAAATTTTAAAAACATCATACATATTAAAAAAACTTAAATTAAACTTCATGGGAAAGGTGATAGATCAAATCGGCACGAAAACTTTGATGCGCTTGTGACGATTTAATTTTTTTTTTTTTTGAACGGCAAATTTTATTAGCAAACTAGCAAGATGCTAGAAAAGACATTACAAGGAAATTAAATGAGGATTTTTCATCTAACTCTCCTAAGAAAAAAAAAACGATTACATCTACTAGAACACCAATTAAAAGAGCGCGAAACTATATAATCAAAAATCACAGAACGTCTCGGAGAAGTCTCTGCGAAAATAGTTTGATTCCTGTAAGCCCAAAGATGCCACCATGCTATGTAAAAAACTCCTTCCAAGATTAACTTGAGTCTAGACGTCAAACGTATAGCAGAAAACCAAGCATACCAATCTGAAAAGGAAAATAAGTCATGCCAATCCAGATTCCACCAACGACAAATCCTGCGAAAAACGAACTGAGCAATATCACATCGGAAAATAACGTGATGAATATCCTCTGGAATCAAGCCACACATCGGACATAAGGGAGACTCCAAAACAACTCCTCTACGAATTAGATTACTTCTAGTCGGAAGACGATCGAGCCGAACACGCCAAGCAAAAACATTAATCTTGATCGGGATATATTTCACCCATCTCGTTGCATTAGAATCGGAAGGAAGAAGAATGTCATCTAACTTGATACGGACATCTTTAACGCGAAACTCACCATCACCATTCAAGTCACAAATCCATCTATCATTTGAAGAAGAAAGAATAAGTGAACCTATTAACGAATTTAAGGCAAGCAACTGTTGTCGCTCAACTCCATCACGAACTGATCTACGAAAGGAGACTTCTAACGAAGGAGATCCCAACTTTGAAGCAACCGTTGAATCTTTATCCGTCTCTAAAGCAAACAGACGAGGAAACGTGACACGGAAGGGTTGATCAGAAAGCCAATTATCATACCAGAACCGAGTACAATGACCATCACCCACTCGCTTCTAACAAAGAGTAAAAAAGTCAAAACCTTTGGACTTCAACAAATGCATTTCTCGTAAAATAGAACACCATAAAGACAAGTGGCTAACAGAGTGTAACTCGAAAGAATGACCGTACAGAGCTTGAATAACACGATACCAAAGAGACCCGTCTTGAGAAATAAAACGCCACACCCACTTTAATAAAAGAGCTCGATTTAACGCGTGAAAACTTGAAACACCAAGCCCGCCATTTTTCTTGGACGCCAAGACTTTATCCCAAGAGACCCACGTGATTTTTCTTTCCAAAGTATCAGCACCATTGAAAAAATTGCTACGGATCGCTTCCATTTCATTCAGGACACCTTTAGGAACTTTATAAATCGACATATTGTATAAAGGAGAAGCACCAAGAACCGATTTCAGAAGCATCAATCTACCTCCAATAGAAAGCGTTTTGACCTTCCAATTAATTTGTCTGCTAACTTGTATCGTTTGTTCATGGGATCGTAGGGGATCGTCTGGTTGACTTGCTTCCTATGGAAACCAATCGGGAGATATCGACTTCCCTTTGTGTTTTCAAATCATATTATGTATGTATACATAATATTCCTTATTCTTTTCAAACACATCGGTCGTGTGAGATTGGCTAATATGGCCTATTTTATCTTGAGAACACCAAACGCTTGTTCCACATCTTTCCTTGCCGCTTCATTCACTTATACCATATTCGCTTAACAAGTGTCATCCATTCCGGATATATATCCCACCAACAAGATAATATCTATGTCTGTAAGTTATCCCGTTAGCCACAAACGGAACCTATGGTGCTTTTCCGTCTTTGAGATCGTTGAATATATGCAATTGATGTATAATGTTGATGTCGTTGTTTTCTCAGAAATACCAAAGATAGCATGTAGTATCCATAAGTCTTGTGACACAACATCTTTCAGCAATATGAATGGATTCGGACCATAATCACGTCAACAATATTGCCTTTTATATGCGGTTGGGCAGCCAAACCACTCCCAACCTGTACAATCAAGGTTTCCTAACATTCCTGGAAACCCGTGATTTTCTTCGTGAAACCGATATAGCTTTTCAATATCGGTGTAAGTAGGTTTTCGCAAATACTCTGCTAAAAAAATTTCCATAACAGACTTACAAAAATAATCAAGAGATTCACGAGAAGTTGTTGCACCTACAATGCCTTCTCTTCTGGTATATTCAGTATTATCACGAAAGTATGCACAATGATTAGTTATTTCTATAACTATGCTTGTAAATAGCTCTCGACTCATTCGAAACCTCTTCCGAAAATGATATGCATCGTACATCGGATGCGCACTAAAATAGGCGGCTACTAAACGATCATAAGCACCGTAACGATCTCAATTTACGATGTTTCTTGTTAGCCGCTGCCTTTCACGTTGTCATCTATTCTTAATAAACAACAACGCTCTATTAAAAAAAGTCAAGTTCCTATTAGTATCATCTTCTTCCGACGAGTTTGTGAAGATGAACGTTTTGGAATTCATTTGGATAGTTAGGAATGATAAATATTTTGTTTGAGTTGTGTATATATTGAGAAAGATGATGTTTGAACTTGTGTATAAAAATAATGGGATATATGGGTATTTATAGGTAAATTAAATGATAAAGATTTTATTTATTTTTTATTTAATTTATGTTGGTGACCATATGGTGGGGGCCCCACAAAAAAAATACCCGTTTTTTTGCTTGTTTTCCATGATGGTAACCAAGGTCAGCACTATTTCCTTTTTTTTCATGGCTGGTGCGTGGAGGGTGGAAGGGGGGCTGTCAGTGAGGGTGGCGTGTGATGGGTGGAGGTGAGGGTGAGCCCTCACCCTCCATTGCATCCAGTCTAAATGACCTTCCACTTTTCATACTGTCATTGACATCAGAGTGTTGTTAACACGTCGTTATCCCGATGTTAGGCTGGTGGTAATAGTGACCGTCAGCATCACCGCTAAGTCAGTGCCACATCAGCTTTTCAACATTACCACCAAAATCACCACTAACATAGTGTAATAAAGACAACCAAAATCACCACCAAAACATACCCCACTTAAACACAAATATACCCCACAAAAATCAATATCACACTCACATAACCAATCTAAGAAGTCCACGTCGTCCCCAAGACCGACTTCTCCCTTTCTTCACCCTAGACGCATCGATAGGGGTGTATGTAATAAGGAAGCACGCGTCTTCGAGGACATAGGGCGCATCTTAAGTGACTTATTGATGGAAAATGATGGTAATCATAGTAGTGTATTTTTAAATTTTTATACTTTACTTATTAAAGTATTTAGCAGATTTATGAGATAGATCGTGCAACGGAAGAATAATTTAAAAACTCAGACTTTACAAAAGTTGTTTTCCAAAATCACCCATAGAACCATATACAACCATACTTAATTAATCATGCAAAAACAATAGTAAATACATACCTTATGTACACCAGCAAACACGAACGATGATCTCCTTCATTCTCATTGCTTTCCACGCCTTACTGTTGGATCGACCTCCTTGATAGATCTTTGAGCCGGTAGAATGCTTATGTAATCACAAACACTCTAAGAGAATCTCTAACAATGAAACTTATGTTTATGCGAAAACTAAACACAAGAGTTGAAGAAGAATATAACTAATAAAACTTTGATCCTCTATGGATCTTTTATTCACTAATAAAGTTGTTATCAAAAGCGTACAATGCTCATAGCCATCTTGTTTCTTTTATACTACAAGAAACCCTAATTCGGCATTCACTAGAAAACGTGTAAAAGATATGCAATATCTATTCCTAATATATCTCATGCATATCCAATCCATCTAATAATACGGGTTGACTATTACTATTACCCGCAGGAACAAAACTATCAGCAAAAATAAACAATAAGTACCAACAGGAACCAATACCAGCAGGAACTACATACCTGCTAGCAGGAACCATACTACTACCAGCAGGTTAGACCGTTTCGACCGGTGTCCGGCTGGTCGGCCGGTTCATTGAATACCGGTTATTTTGAGAAACTGTCCAGTGATTAAACCGGCCGGTTTTGGCGGTCCAACCAAACCGGCGGTTCATTGATAAATTAAAAAAAAATTGATTTAAAGTTAAAAAAAACCCACACCTGCCAGTCAAACCTTATCTGATTATTGCAAGTTGCTGCAGTATGCAACAGATCATTATGATTTTCTTGGTAATGATGGAAAATAAATTAGAAAAACAATTGACAATTGACAGATCATTATGATTTTCTTGGTAACGAGGGCGTCAGCTATATTGAGCTACTTAAGTGTCTACATGTGGTTGAACAATTGACATTGAGCCTTGACGGCGTTAAGGTAATATTATTGCTCCAATTGATATATAATTGATTTAATTTGTAAATCTTTGGTTCTGTAATCTTTATTTTTGCATATGGTTTAAGAGTTTTGTTAAAACAGTGCTTCCACTAGAGCTTCCAACCTTATTAGTCCACCTTAAATCTGTTTTGTATCCTTTTTGTTTCTATTATCATGCCATTATAAACTGACACAAAGAAACACCCTTCATTTTGATGGATATGTAGGTTACATTGCCATTTCAAAGTCCAACGGTCGAACCGGCCGGTTGAACCGGTCCGACCGGTCGAGGTGGAAAATCCGGTTCGTCGAAAAATCCGGTTTTTAAAACATTGTGTTTATGAGGTAATCGTTATTTTTATATCCACCTATTCAATATATACTTGGCGACAATAGTATATCTGATTGCAAGATGAAGTAAATTTGATCGGTAATTAAAGTTTTTATTATCCTCGTACTGAATCTTTAATTAATTTGTCGGTGATGATTGTGGGGCTACATTTACTCGATAGGTTGGGTTATAATGACCCTCCCTGGTAGGGAGGGTGTGTTGACTTTACTGCTGCCGCCGCTTGTACTGTCTGCTTTGTCGGATTGTACATTCTATCAAAAATAGGCGGGACCCATGCGTAGGGAGGGTTCTTATAACACCTCACTTCATTTGTAATTCTGACGCAAGGCCACGATTCGTATTATTTTATTCAGTTTAGGGGATGCTGCTGTTGATTATTTAATGGACCGATGTGTGATTGTGGTATATTAAAATTCACTTGTCGCTTGTAATTTTTGGTCAAATTAATGGGGCTAAACTGATGCTCACGTGATCAACACAAGCCTAATTCACAAATTCTAATATTGATATGCACAGCGGAATAATTAAGAACATAATCAGCATTACTAACAAGGTTTTCTTTATTAAACATAAATAAACTACTACTACTACTACTACACGCTCTATGCGTTTCTAGACTCTCATTGGAGAGACTATCTATTAATTAGTTGCTGTAACCTAGACGCCTACCCTCTTTATATAATAGAGGGAGGTTACAAAAACCCTAGCTTACTAATAAAGCTAACTATTACATATTAGGTCCTCATTGTTTCTTCTTTCTTCATTCTTGCTCGTGGGTTTTGTAATCTTCAAATCTGTAATTCCCAACAATCTTCCCCTATTTGATATTACAAAACAATCTGCATGAAGAAACAATGCTAAAACATGTCATCACAAATAATAAGCTGCACATCATAAATCTTCTTCCCCTTTTTGTAATCATCCAATAGGGGTCTTGTGCATCTCGTAAACGCTTCCCCTCAAGTGATGCATGTAGATGATAAGTATATGATCAATAAGCTTCCCCTTAAAAGTATACTAACCATCTCGTGAATCTCGGACTTTAATTGGCTTGAAGTAGATGATAAGTATCTGATTCAGTGCGAACAAGACATGTTTATTACACCTCAGTTATGGTCGTGTGGTCCCTGACCTTCCACACCATAACCGCCAATTGATCCCAGATCAAATCACATATAATAATGTGTGTGGTCCCGGACCTTCCACGACATCATTATGTTATGTACTAAATAACTTGTAAACACCAAACCAAATCAATAAAAGTAGCCAAGCCATAAGCATCACATCGTCCAAGATCCAAGGGCGTCTGTGGACCTAGAATACTATATCAGATATAAGCAGCACAAACCGAATCAACCAGCAGGAACCAAATAATAACCAGCAGGAACCAACTAGCAGAAACCGAAGCAACCAGCAGGAACCGATCAGTACTAATTTATTTATTTATTTATTTATTTATTATTATTATTATTATTATTATTATTTTATCAAGAGCAGCAGAATCCGAGCAGCAGAATCGAAGCTAGCAGCAGAATATTATAACTAGCAGCAGTATGTATCAGACATAGCAGCAGAATAAAATAGCGAGAGCAGCAGTATAACCTTTGACCCACGATGTGTATCAAATCATCAATTTAATGCCCTCAACTCTGTCTGACCCACGTGAGAACTCAACCAATCACCAATCTATGGCCACGTGATATAGCATTCGAACCAGCCCCATTAATTCGATTAAACAAATTGCCCAATTAATTAAAATCAGACACGAATCAGTACGAGGTATAACATTAATTCCAATCGACCAATCAGACCATATTAATCCATAAACAACCGACCAATTTAATGACATAAGCGACAAACCATTACTGTAATTCATTCTCCAATCAACATCAATTTGCCCCATTAATTTGACCAGTACGAATAAATTAGTACCCATTCAATTCATTGACTGATCTTCCGAAAGACGTCAAACAATTTTTAATTGGCCAACCACAAGCGACAAACAATCAACCTATGTTCGATCAATCAAAAACAATAAGTAACGATTACCTCATAAGATCAATCAACCATCATCAGATCTGCTCCTTCTGCTCTTCGAATCTGCTTCTCATCCAAAACTGCTCTTTATTGACAATAAAAACCTTGTAAATCCCTAGATATCGAGAGCCCCCGCTCTGATACCAATTGTTAGATCGACCTCCTTGATAGATATTTGAGCCGGTAGAATGCTTATGTAATCACAAACACTCTAAGAGAATCTCTAACAATGAAACTTATATTTATGCGGAAACTAAACATAAGAGTTGAAGAAGAATATAACTAATAAAACTTTGATCTTCTATGGATCTTTTATTCACTAATAAAGTTGTTATCAAAAGCGTACAATGCTCATAGCCATCTTGTTTCTTTTATACTACAAGAAACCCTAATTCGGCATTCACTAGAAAACGTGTAAAAGATATGCAATATCTATTCCTAATATATCTCATGCATATCCATACCATCTAATAATACGGGTTGACTATTACTATTACCCGCAGGAACAAAACTATCAGCAGAAACAAACAATAACTACCAGCAGGAACTACATACCTGCCAGCAGGAACCATACTACTACCAGCAGTAATGAACTAAATATTATTTTAATAATTCCTAACACTTACCATGAATACTAGTTGACAAACTCTGATCTATGGATAAGATCAGTCCAGCCAGTATCCACACTAGCACTCATACAAACCCGATAGCTACTAGGTTTGAGTGTACTACACGTCTAACGTATTAGAGAATGATCATATCAGACAGGACACGAACACGCAATGTGTTCGTGTGTCTTGGGAGTCGCGGCCGAACAAAGAACAAGGGGAGGGTTTAAGGGTTTGTAATTGCATAATGAATCTGATTCATTTGATTTATATTAATACTATCTTTGTAACTTATCCAAGAAGAAAGAGATAATCACTAAATATAAACCAGATAATTACCTAATTTAAATAAGAGATAATCATTATTTAAATAATATAATTATATTATTTAAATAATAATTATTTTATCAAACAAGATAAATATCATTCATTCATTTTTTTCTTAATAAGCCAAACACACCCCTTATAGGGTCGGTTCATGTGTGGGCCCACTTTGGGCTCTTCGGACTCTTTTATTCAGCCCATCTTATTTAAATGTTCATTTACCCATAATCTTAATTGTTGTTCCAATAATATCACGTCTACTCTAATAATCTTAGTGAGATAAAGTGGGTGTGAACACTTTAGTTTAGAGAGAGAAACGAGAGAAAAGAAGAAAAGTCTCGCATTGATACTAGAATGAACACACATCTTATAACCCATGAGGTAGGGGGTATTTATACCCATACATAGTCAAGCATACTATCGCAACTATACAAGTGTTGCGATAGTGTTATGTTGTCGCAACCACACAATGTTACACAACATACCTGTTAGGAATATAAATATTCATATGAAAGACTCGGTCACCCCGAGTATCTATTAGCATTAAGTTAGTTCGTAGGCTTATATGTATTAGTTTAGTTATCGTAATACTAGTTTAGTAATAGTAATATTTGTGGAAGTGGGTCGGGTCTTTACCCACTGTCAGCTCTCTCCACAGCCCACATGGGGCGTTTATGTATTGTGTATAAATACCCTCTCCCACCAAGGGAGAGGGTTGGAACTTCTCACACTTCAATCTAATAAATATTCATTTTCTCTCTCTAGTTCCCTACTTCTCATCTCACTCTCTCACTAAATTCGGATCAAAACCACTATAACCATACGATTTATGATAGGATAATACTTACAATTGGTATCAAGAGTCATGGTTAGGTTCGTTTGATCATATGGTTTCGGATTTCTTTGATTGGTTTTGTGGTTTTAGTTTGGTTCGAATAGAATAGGTTAAAAACTTCTTCATTTGTGCTTTGTTTGTGGTTGGATTTGTTAAAAGCTTGTACTTTCTTGATTAGAATTGTCGTATAAGCTTAGTTTAGTGGTTGGATAGCTTGTTTCATTCGATTATTGGTGTATTTTAGTCAATTCGTGTACTAGTTTGAAGTTGTTCATCGTTGCGATTTGAGTCTCGGAAAGACTTTCATTGTTGCGATTTGAGTGGGTTAAGGAAACTAGTAGTTGCGATTTGGTGTGCATCGATACTGCGATTTGGCTTTTTATTTAAAAAGGGAAAGAGGACAAATCGCAAGAAATCGACTGTTTTGTCCTATTGTGAATTGCGATTTGATCGTTACGATTTGGGTATTTCTGTTTGTGATTTGTACCTGCGATTTGAGGTTGTGACTTGCGATTTGGGATTGCGATTTGTGCCTGCGAGTTGAGGTTGTGACTTGCGATTTGAGTCATTGCGATTTGATCTTTGCGATTTGAGTCACTGTTGACTAATTGCGATTTGATTAATTGCGAATTGACAAGTTGCGATTTGACTAGTTGCGATTTAACTGATTGCAATTTGACCAGTTGCGATTTGACGTTGCGAGTTGATACTTGCGATTTGACTTATTGAGATTTGGTTAATTGCGATTTGACTAATTGTGACTTGGATTGTTGCGATTTGATCAGTTGCGATTTGACTTTTGTGACTTGATTTTTGAAGACCAGTATTGCAATTTACTCTTCGCTATTCACTGTGATTTGCTAATATTATCATATCACACTCAAGTAATCAGTATCTTACGGCTTCTTTTGTTGATTTTATAAAATCCCGCGAAAGATTCGATTTCTCGGTTTAAATCACAAGAGTTGTAAAATCCCTTGTAAGGTTAACATCATGGCAAGCACTTCTTCTGATGACATTCAAGCTGCCGGGTCTGATACCCGTCCTCCTATGCTTGATAGGACTGACTATGAATCATGGGCTCAAAGAATACGATTGTATTGCTTGGGAAAAGAGAATGGTGTCAACATTCTTAAAACTACTAGAAAATGAAGCTAAAGCAACACCAATAAAATGTTGCATTATGTCTTTAAAATGTTGCATTATGCCTAATGTGACACTTTTCCAAGTGCTACGTTATGCAACGTCGCCTTAGGTATATGCAACACTTATTATTGTAATATGCAACACTTCTTTAAAGTGTTGCTTATGTTTAGCAAATGAGTTACTTTGTAATGCAACACTTTTTAAACTCAAACGCAACATTTCTCACGACCAAACACAACACTTTTTTACGCATGTGCAACACTTTTTAAAATCAATGCAACATTGCTACACATAAGTGCAACACTCTTTGCACGAAACCGCAACACTTCTTTATTTAGTATCACTAGATGAGCAACACTTTAATCCATCAAGTACAACACTTTGTGTTGTTTTCTAGCACATAGCTGCAACACTTTTTTAATCATTTGTAACAGTTTTTTACACAATACTAATGCTACATGTCATATATTTCTTACAAAAAGGCTAATACGTATAATTTTCCATTCCATTATAGTAGTAATAACATTCAATCGATAATAAGAAACATAATGCATATTGTACTTGCATATACACGTAAAATAACAACATAAAATGTCTTGTCTACGGCAAAAGGGTTATCAAATATCAAATTACAATCCTGGAAATAATCTTGACATCTTCTTTGCAAATCTTCACTCGCAACTTGACATAGGCCAAAAAAGCTTGTAGCCTGATACACATGAAAACAATAAAGAATATTGTTAGTTTTTTCCTTCATTATGTACAAACATAATATAAGGTACCATAATTAGAACAATAATATTCGGTTATTCACCGATAACTATAGTACTATACTCGGCACACATTGAGTTATACTCTAACATTTAAATGTCATAGGTCAGGGCATAAAAATCAGGTCGGTATCATGTACAAATTTTTAAAATGGATCAAATAGATTTAGGTGAGGTGGGATGGTTTGTCCGACAGCTTCTTTTGTTTTCTTTTTCATTTCTTAATAACAAATAGTCTAATGTTACAAAGCTAATATTAGATTTGGCATTTCATGTGTCTCATTTACACATTGAGAATATTATGAAAAAAAATTGATGAATAAAACAAAACCATAATCGACACATTCATGAACCGACGAACACCTACCTGTTTTTTAGATGAGACAGCTGCAGCAAATACCTTGGCTTCTATTTCCTCTGTAGTCCCCGTATAAACCTTACGGGCAGCTGGTGTTGCAGATTCTTTAGCAGCTTGTTACTGTAAAACCATAAAATGTTAAGTACAACTTTAGAACCGTAGAATAGTGGCTGGGCAGATGAAGTTTTTGAACAGCAGCTGCATGAAAGGCATCACACTGTCAGGTGGCTCAGTGGCTGCGTCTGGACAAACCATACCTGCGCACATGCTTAGTAACCGATACTTACCTTAAGAGGCCTCGTATTTCCACACTTAGATAGCAGCTTACATGCTTAGTAACGAACAAATGGAAATCAAATCAATGATGTCAATCGCAATCACTATTACTACACATTATTCTTTTAAAGTTACTGAAATTTACCTCTTCATACACTTCATTAATACCCTTGTGGCCTTGTGTTCCTTCGTATACATGTTCAAGATGTCTAAAAAAGATTTGTATACATGATCATCGTTTTTTTTTTGCACCAAATCAAGTAATAATATTATATTCATGATCATCGTTTAGAAAATGTTTCTGCACAGGATGAATAAGATAATTATATTCATAAGTTGATAGATATGGTTGCTTAATTCGCCAAATAAGAAAATAAGTAACACCTTTATTTTATTAAATATGCCAGTGCATCACTGGTTGTAAGTTTCTGGGCACTGGTGGCACTTACTCCCGCCCCTCCCCCAGCTACAACTGTACCTGCCCCACCTTCACTTCCTCCCGGGGCTTGAGCTTGGCCATATCTACAATATGAAGTAAAAAAATAACAATGAATTCTTAAAACATTCGATAACATGGTACCAAATTTAAGATGATTTTTCTGGAAAAGTAAATTACAGTGCTAATAGAGTGACTGCCTAGCCAAGATACGGGTGTTGGTGAGCCACGCATAGTAAACAATAATTTACTGCCATAACAAACCACAGATGAGCGGTTGCCCCGCCATAGCTGTTCTGAAGGTTTTCTAGTTTAGCCAATTGGGTATCAATCCATTTCTCTAACCAGTACTTGTATTTTCCATTTACTTTGATTTGTTCAAATTCTGAAGACGTTTGAGAGAATAAAACAGTTTGTTAGTAGTAGAATAGTCAAGTTTGACTTCTGATGTCAAACTCGGAATATAAAATGGACTTCATCTCAGTCTAACATTAGACGCTATAAGGGGGTGCATTCCAAAACTAATTCTCTTAACAATGTGACATGCAGTGATGTCGTATCCCACTCAGTTCAAATGGGTCAAAACAAAAAAATAAGCTAAATGGGGAATAGGTGGAAAGCCGCTCAAAGTCTATTTGTATTAACCCCATATGTGATTTTCTGGTTTGAAACTCTTATTGTTTGAGGTAATTGTTGGTTTTAACAATGATGCAGGTAGGTAAATAACCTAATCCAAAGCCCAAACACTCCCTAAAAAAACAACAAAACCCGCCTTAAAAAAAAAGGTTTCAAAGTACTGAAACCCCAAACAATAAACTGAAAAATTATAAATAGAAGCAGTTATATTAAACTATTAACATGACACGATAATAACAAAAAACATCGTATATTATATATAAACAATGTATACACACAATTTATTTGATGAAATGGGAATCATTTGCAACCATCGAGGGCAGAACACAGTTTACCAGGTGCATTTCTTAGAACATTGGCTGCATATTAACTATAAATGAGTCGAATTGGCTTATGTCTTATCCCACTCAGTTCTGCATTCTTTGTCTGTAAGTTTTCATACCTTAAGTAGTTTTCGTTAATAATGAGATAAAGATACATTGTTACCCATATTTGTCTTTTCTCTATTTCATTTCCAACGTAAATCCTATCTGTCCCCATTTGTTTCATCTTATGTTTTTCATCCCATCCTTTCTAACCTATAGTAATTTTTCACTCCCAAAAATCCCAAAGGCTTAAAAGAGCAATAAAGAGCTACTAAATGTATTACTTTAACTTACATTTAATTTGTATCCATGTAAGTATAGTATACTTATGTTCATATACAGCCTTTTCTAAAACCCACTATCAGGTCCAAGATCAAATTTAAGGTCAGTTGCTAAATTCAACATATTCCAGCGTCAATATATAAATGAAGGCAACATACCACACATATACCCTGTACAATACATTTCATATTGATCAACAATTCAACATCATCACATTTATTCTATACTTATAATGACTAAAAAAGAAAATGTGGCATACGATTTCTGGATTTAAACTCATTCAAGTCATGTATATAATAAACAGTCAAGTGTTGGTAAAACCAAAAAAAATGAGATAGAAAGAACAATAGACAATAGTTGTACCTGCTTGTGCGCAGTGCGTGTGTCCGTCTACTACGGCTTGGGTTCGCGTTGTTGGGTCCAGCACGTTCTGAATTTCTGGCCAGAATAGCAGGCGTCGGCGAACTGCTTGAATCAAGGGCACGAACATCAACTGGCGCTGTAAAAGTTCCAATCGAGTATTATCAAAAACAATGCTCAAGTATATTTGTGTTAGTTCCAACAGATAGATAGGGTCTTTAGATGTCTGTTTAATCAAGAGGTGGAAATTTTGACCCATTAACTATAAATGAGTCGAATTGGCATATGTATTGCAGTCACAAAGATCAGTTCATAATGTTTGGATAAACACATCCTCTATTTGTTATGATATATCAGCGAAAAATAATCAATCATACCATCTGCAACAATTCCAAATGATAAAACAAAGATACCTATCTAGCCCTTTTTTAGCCTAATCCAAGAGACGTATACTCACATCTCACAAGATGCATCATCTTTTTTAACACGAGTGTCTTTTTTTGTCGCTCCTTGAAGTAATTACTTAAGTACTCAAAATCTGTCAAGTTTACTACACATAGTACATATTACCCACACCAGAAATTACCCATTTTAACCTAACCCACACACAAATTACCCATTTTGATCTGGACTTGTTTCTACCTCAATAACAGAATCAAGACTTTTATTCAATAATCAATATTTTATTACCTAACAATACAAAAAAAACATATAATTAAACACAACAATAATAAGATTCAACAATTTTATTCAATAATCAAGACTTTATTACCTAACAATACAAAAAAAAAACATATAATTAAACACAACTTATTTCAGAATCAAACCTAACAACAACATTAATGAGATATATTAAACAAGTTAACTGAACAACAACATCAATTGTAGCAATTTGGTACCTCCGAATTTGCTTAGTCTGTTGTTGGCTTGGTTGTGTGCGAAGGTGCAATGGTGGTGGACAGTGGCTAAGTGGTGGTAAGCGGAGGTGATGGTTAGAGGGTTAGGGTTTGTGGAAGTGAAGGGGGGAAAAGTTTTGGGTTTTGTTAAAGAAATGAATACTGAGGAGGGAAATAACCCGCCTAAAAACATCCACAGTTTTTTGGTTTTTGGCACAGTTTTTTGGTTTTTGGTTTCATTTTAAACAACCGCCAATAATATTTTGGTTGACTAGTTAGTAATAAATTAATTTTGGTATGGTTTCAAAAGAAAAGGTAGCAAATAAAAGTGTTTTGGTACGGTTTTATAAATAACCGTACCAAATAATTGGTTTTTTTTTTTTTTTTTTTTTTTTTGGATTTTGATTCGGTTTTTGTTATAACCGTACCAAAATAGCATACTAAAAAATAGTTTGTGTAGTAGTGACTTCAAGCATACGATGTGATAAAGATACCATGTTGTGATTACGCTTCAATAAGTTCTACATTTTCTAAAGTGTTCCGATACGATGTGATACAACAATCTATGTGTTGTTCTTACACTTTAACAAAATGCGACATTTTATTATTAGTGTTGTCTTTAAGCATTAGCAATTAAAACATTTTCCTAATGTGTTTGCATTATACTAAAAATTTGCAACACTTCAAAAAATGTGTTGGTTTAGATCCTAATATGCAACACTTATTTTAAAAATGTTGCTTTATCACCAATGTTATCAAAAAGGCAACATATTTTACAAGTGTTGCATGTAAAATGTTGCATTAGGTTCATTTTGTTGTAGTGATTCTTAAATCCATTGATGAAGGACCCTTTCAAATGGGCACCACTAGAGATGTTGTCACTACCGATGAGAATGGAGCTGTCACTTTTGGAATCGACAGGCCACGCACTTACAACGATCTTAATGAGGAGGAAAAGAAGCGTTATGATGCAAACATTAGAGCTTCCAACATTGTGATTCAAGGACTTCCCAAAGACGTTTACAAGCTTATCAACTTCAACACTGAAGCCAAAGCTGTTTGGGACAATGTCAAAATGCTTCTGGCTGGATATGAACTGACCAAAGAAGATCGTGAATCTCAGCTGTATGACGAGTTTGAGCATTTCAAGATGAATCCTGGCGAAAAAATCACTGACTATTATGTGAGATTTCACAAGCTTGTGAATGACATGAGAATCATCAGGATGACAATGCCTAATATCCAGCTCAATTCTAAGTTTGTGAACAACATGTCACTTAAGTGGGATAGATTTGTTATAGCAGTGAAGCTCAACAAAGGATTGAGACAGACCAACTATGAACAACTGTATGCTTACTTACAACAACATGAAAAGCATGATGTTTATGATCGTCAATTGAGGGAAAAACTTAATCCAACAACATCGAATGACCCACTTGCATATGTCGCAAATTTTCAGCCGTTCAATCAATCCTCACTTGATCAAAGTTATCACCAGCCCTTTTCATCACAGAATCAGACATCATTTGGCCAATCATCATTGCACCCACCATCTGCTGTGAACTCCCAACTGGATTCTGGATACTCCCATACTGACAAGATGATTGATAATCTCTCCAACCAAGTTTCTTTACTTGTCCAACAGTTCAGAGCAACACTCCCTTAAACCAACAACCAACTTAGAACTTCATCAAACCCACGTAATCAAGCAACTGTGGAGGATGGAAGGGTTGTGGTTCAGAATGTTCAGGGAAGGTAGAATATGAATCAAAGGAACATGGGTCGGGGTATGATACATAACAGAGTTGGGAATGCTAATCAAGGACAGGGAAAGCAACCCAAGTGTTACAACTGTGGTGGACTTGGACACATAGCAAGGAACTGCAGTCAACCAAAGCGTCCACAGAACTCTGACTACTTCAAAGATAAGATGCTGTTGATGCAAGCTCAAGAGAATGGAGCAACTTTGGATGAAGAAGAGTTATTGTTTCTCGCTGGTGATGGGGGGAATACATTTGATGCTGATGTGGATGATCAACCAGTTCGGGACTTGGCACTAAATGATCCCAACATTTTCCAAGCTGATGACTGCGATGCTTTTGAATCTGATGTTGATGATGAACCCACTGCTCAAACCATCTTCATGGCTAATCTGTCTTCTGTAGTCTCATCACCTCAACAAGCTGGTCCATCCAATGCATCTATCATATCTGAGGTACTAAAGCTTTATGACACATATGACATGGTAGATGAACAGAAGATTCCCAACAAAGTACAACAGACAGAAGTTGTTGAATCAGATACGGTTGATATGGGAAATAGTAATATTATTCCATATGAACAATATGTGAATCACAACGACGTGTCTGTTGTACCAAGTAGTGCATCTTCTGTTGTAGATAATGCTTGTGAGTTATATGAGAACACTGTGTTTATCCCTGATGATTCACTGACCACTAGACTTAATATCTATAAAGATCAGGTGGCCATATATGAACAACGAGCAAAATTTGAGCTAACTGAACGTGAGCAGAAAATGGATAGTCAAATGCGTACATTCATAACAGAACGTAATTTAAAGGAAGAAACATTGAAAAAAGAGTTATATTCTTTACAAAAACAACTGGATCAGACTGTTAAACAAAAACAGGAGATTCAAGAAAGTGTAAATACACTAAAACAAGATTTCAAAGAAAAAGAAACAAAACTCTTAAATGATTTTTCCAGACTTAAAACGTTAAAGAATAAGATTGAAAACAAGTTGTACACACAAGACCAAACCAGACAAACTGCTCAAATGATTCAGAAGCACAAAAAGTTGTGTGATAAACATAGTGAAAAGGATGTAGGTGAACCTAAGTCAGTTTTCCTTAGGAGTGCTAAAATTGCCCAACCTGCACTGTATGACGCAAATGTAATGCTTAAGCCTGGTCATGCCCCTCCCGATGTGTCATCATTTGAAGAGAGTAATGAGATAGAAGTAATAAGTAGAGAAAGAATGGCTGAAAAAAGGAAAGATCCCAAATGTATAGCCAATCGAGTCATAATCAAACCCCATGATTATTATGAGGAGAACCGATTGACTGTTTTTGCACCTCAAGCTAAGTTGACACCAGAACAGATATTTTGGTCTTTAGATGTTAAAAAGAGAAAGGCCGGTGAACTTAAAGCCAAAACTCCACCCCTTAGAAAATTAGCTGCTGCAACGGTGTACCCACCCAATACACCCATGCACTTGGTTCCTTTAACTCTTCCCACCGAATGTAAAACTCTAATTAGCATATATGTTCTTAGTCAACTATTTGCTGATTTTGATAAAACATGTAAGAAGAGAATCACGCCAACGGGAATTACTGAAGGGGAAAGGGGTTTTGAACTAACAAAAGAGTGTTACTTAACTGAGGTTGTTCCATTCTTTAAACTCCTCAAGGAACATTTTGAGGGCATGCAAAAAACCCTTAAAACTGAAGTAAAAGAGATGAAAGAGGTATTTAAAGATATGGAAAACGAAGTGTCCCAAAATGCGATAGAACTTAAGAGTCGTGAGATTGAGAGAAAGAACATTCTCATCACCAATGAGAATTTGATTGCTAGATGTATTGCACAGGAAGTGTTTTATACTGCTACTGATGCTGCATTAACTGCTTGTCAATTTCATGAGTTGTCTATTGCATTAAATGTTTCCCAGAATCGTGTTGTTGAACTTGAGGGGGAGAATTTAAAATTGCATGAGAAAATCCAAAACGATGATCATGGTAACATGGTCAGGCGTTTTTCAAAACTAGAGGTTGATAATCTTAATTTGCAATTAAAATATCAACATTTAGAAGAAAGAGTTAAAATCTCAAATGCCAAGACATCTTTGGATGCTCCTGAATTTGATGCTTATTTTGAATTAAGTAAACGAGATGAAAAAATTTAAGCTCACACTAACATGATTCGAAAATTGAGGGCCCAAATTTCCCACTTAAAATCAAACAAGAGTGATGTGATTGGCACCCATAAACCATCGTCTTCAGATTCTCATAGTTTTCACTATCAAGAAACCATCAATAAATTACAATATGAAAATGAGTGTTTTCAAGCTGAAAATTCAAAAATCAAACAGCATTACAAAGAGTTATATGACTCGATTAAAGTCACACGTAACAATCACAATGAAAAGATAACTTCTTTGCTAAATGAGATTGAGAATCTAAAGACTCAGGTGAAAGGGAAAATGCCAATCATCACTAGTGAAAATGTTGTTCCAAAGGTTTCTGCTTGTAGAAAATATGAAATTAATGTTGTGTCTATCCCGCTTCCTCTTAGAAACAATAGGTCAGCTCATCATGTTTATCTCACTCATCTTAAGGATAGTCTTGACAGTCTTCGTGAGATCGTAGAAGAGGATAGGATAGAGAAACCACTAGATGGTGCAGTTGTAGATGTCTGCTTCCTCACTAAACGATCTCAGGAACTCTTAAAATACGTCATTGGCACATGTCCTAAGATTGATAGCAAGCAAGATAGGTTTATTGCATCTTCATCAATGACTAAGAACAAGCATGTTACCTTTGATGTACCACAGAAAACATCTGAACCTAGCACATCAAAACCGGAAAAACAAATGGCAGTGAAACAAACTAATGTTCCCATCATTGCTTCTACAGGAGTAAACAGTGACACTAAAGCTAGCGGGTCAAAGCCTAGTTGCAATACAAAGAAAGATAGGACTGCGCCAGCTAAGAGTGCTCATGAGAAGAAAGTAGAAGTCCACCCTAGGAACAATAAGTTTGATTTGATCAAAAAGAATCGTGTTGATTCTAGTATTAGCTATAAGCGTACTGTAATTAATTCGAATTCTAATGCTATTTGTAAGACATGTAATGAATGCTTAATTTTTGGTAATCATGATGAATGTGTTGTGAATTTGGAAAACTACAGGAAAAGTGTTTGCTAATGTTGATTATCAATGGAGACCCACTGGAAGGAAATTCACTTTAGGAGATCAGTGCCCCTTAACTAGAATGACTAATCATAAAGTAGTAACTGTTAAGGAATGGAAACCAACTGGTCGAATTTTCCCTTTAGAGGCACAATGCCCTGTAACTAGGTCAATTGCTGCTACTAGTGAAGTTTCCACTGTGAATACAATGGCATCTATGAATCCTGTTGTTCCTGAGTTTGTTTGTGCTAACCAAACGGACCCCAGTTGCACGTGGGGATCCACCTTTTTCAGTTATCCATCGTTGTCTATTTTTAAATGCAGGTCGTACAAATCGTCCTTTGGTATTTGGACTCAGGCTGTTCAAAACATATGACCGGGGATCGCTCACGGCTCAAGAGTTTCGTGAATAAATTTATCAGGACAGTTAGATTCGGGAACGACCATTTTGGGGCAATTATGGGTTATAGAGATTATGTGTTTGGCGACAGTGTAATTTCTCGGGTATACTACGTGGAAGGACTAGGGCACAATTTGTTTTCTGTTGGTCAAATTTGTGATTCCGATCTTGAAGTTGCTTTCAGAAAACATACATGTTTCGTCAGAGAGTTGGATGATATTGATCTTCTTAAAGGCAGTTGGGGCACTAATCTATACACCATCTCTATTGAAGAAATGATGCGGTCCTCTCCTATTTGCTTGCTGTCAAAGGCCTCAAAGACCAAATCTTGGCTTTGGCACCGTCGTTTAAATCACTTAAACTTCGGCACCATAAATGAACTTACTTGCTAGGATCTTGTACGAGGCATGCCCAGATTGAAGTTTGAAAAGGATCATCTTTGTTCTGCCTGTCAACTGGGCAAAAGCAAGAAACATACTCACAAACCCAAAACTGTCAACACCATCATGGAAGTTCTTCACACCCTTCACATGGATCTATGCGGACCAATGAGAGTACAGATTATAAATGGGAAGAAATATATTCTTGTGGTGGTCGATGACTACTCTCGGTTTACATGGGTGAAGTTTTTGAGAACCAAGGACGAGACTCCAGAGGTTATCATTAAACTTATCAAACAGCTACAAGTAAGGCTCAACAAAACTGTCATAATTATCCGCACAGACAATGAAACTGAGTTTGTTAACAAACAACTCATTCAATTCTATGAAAGTATTGGCATAACTCACCAGAAAAGTGTTCCACGCACTCCTCAGCAGAACGGCGTTGTTGAAAGACGAAATCGTACTCTAGTGGAAGCTGCAAGAACCATGCTGATATATTCTAAGGCTCCGATGTTTCTTTGGGCAGAGGCCATTGCTACTGCTTGTTACACCCAAAATCGATCCTTGATACATACTCTTCACAACAAAACTCCTTATGAGCTGATACATGGCAAGAAACCATATCTTTCCTTTCTTCGAGTGTTCGGTGCTCTGTGTTATCCGACAAATGACAGTCAAGATCTGGGAAAACTAAAGGCTAAAGCAGACGTAGGTTTCTTCGTTGGGTATGCACCAGATCGCAAGGGATACAAAATCTACAACAAACGAACCCGACAAATCATGGAAACTATTCGCGTGACATTCGATGAGCTGACTAAGCAAACGGCTCCTGGACAAACTAGTTCTGGACCCGACCTAACTTATTGACACCTGGACCAATTAGTTCAGGTCTTGTACAGCATCCCACTCCTGCAGTTCTTTATGTACCCCCTACCAGTGATGAGTTGAAGAAGTTGTTTGATCCGATGTTTGATGAGTACTTTGAGCCACCAACGGTTGATACGACAACAGAAGCTCCACCTGTACCTCCAGTTGCTGATGCTCAAATTCCACAAAATTCAGAGGGTCCATCTGTATCTGTCTCAATCAGTCAAGATGCACCATCTGCCAGTCACTCACCATCATCATCAAACATTTAATCTCCTTTGGTACATCAAGGCTCTGCAGTAGATAATTCTTTTGAAGTGAATCCTTTTGCTCCTGCTGATGATGTTCCATTTGAGAATATATTTGCTCCTGAATCTTCTATAGAGACATCTTTTGCAGGGGATCCTAACATGGCAACATCAGTTCACTACCCTCAAACACATGATCATCTCAGAAAATGGACCAATGATCATCCGATTGACAACATCATTGGAAATCCCTCTCGTCCGGTATCCACACGAAAGCAACTTGCCACTGATGCATTGTGGTGCTTCTTTAATTCCGTACTATCCAAAGTCGAACCCAAAGACTTCAAAGATGCTTTGTCTAAAGACTGCTGGTTTACTGTAATGCAAGAAGAAATTCATGAGTTTGATCGACTTGAAGTATGGGAATTAGTGCCTCCTCCAGATTGTGCAATGATTATCGCTCTAAAGTGGATCTTCAAAGTGAAACTCGATGAGCATGGTGATGTTCTGAAAAATAAGGCACGGCTTGTTGCAAAGGGGTATCGACAAGAAGAGGGCATAGACTTCAAAGAATCATTTGCGCCGGTTGCTCGAATTGAAGCCATCAGAATCTTTCTCGCTAATGCTTCCTGTCAGAATATGACAGTCTATCAAATGGATGTCAAGACAGCATTCTTGAATGGTGATTTGAAAGAGGAAGTCTATGTAAGTCAACTTGAAGGATTTGTGGATCCTGATCGTCCTACTCACGTCTATCGCTTGAAGAAAGCCCTCTATGGCTTAAAGCAGGCACCTAGGGCGTGGTATGATACCTTGTCTAAGTTTCTTCTGGCAAACAGATTCTCCAAAGGTGTTGTTGATCCTACGCTATTCACTAGGAAAACGGGAAAACATCTACTTCACGTCCAGATCTACGTATATGACATTATTTTTGCCTCCTCTGATCCTATGGAATGTGACCGGTTTTCTAAAGAGATGAGTTCTAAGTTCCAAATGTCTATGATGGGACAAATGTCGTTCTTCCTAGGTTTACAAATCTCTCAAAGTCCCGGAGGCATCTTCATTAATCAATCCAAATATGCAAATGAAATATTGAATAAATTTGGATTTGATTCAAGTGATCCTGTTGACACTTCTATGGTTGAGAGATCGAAGTTGGACGAAGACCTCTCTGGGATCCCTGTTGATCAAACTAAGTTTCGAAGTATGATTGGATCCCTAATGTATCTCACCGCTAGTAGGCCAGATCTCTTGTTCGCAGTATGCATGTGTGCTCGGTACCAGTCTAAGCCCACCAAAAAGCATCTGGAAGCAGTAAAGCGGGTCTTTAGATACCTTCAAGGGACTATTCACATGGGTCTTTGGTATCCTAAGGAGACCGCCATGGCACTCATGGCCTATGCAAATATAGACCATGCGGGGTGTCAAGATACTCGTCGAAGTACGTCGGGAGGTGCTCAGTTTCTTGGGGAAAAGTTAGTAAGCTGGTCATCTAAGAGACAAATGAGTACATCTATATCTTCCACAGAGGCTGAATACATTGCCATGTCTGCGTGCTGTGCTCAAATCCTATGGATGAGATCTCAACTATCGGACTATGGCTTTGCATACAACAAGATTCCTCTGTATTGTGATAACAAAAGTGCTATAGCTCTTTGCTGCAACAATGTCCAACACTCCCGATCAAAGCACATCGATATCCGGCATCACTTTATAAGGGAACAGGTTGAGAAAGGGGTTGTTGAACTCTACTTCGTGAGGACAGAGTTTCAGTTGGCTGATATCTTCACTAAGGCACTTCCGAGAGAACGGTTCCAATTTATTCTCCCGCGACTTAGCATGAAGAGTTTGACACCAGAAACCCTCCAGCGTCTTCAGGAAGAGAATGAGGAGTAATGGATTTTATTCATATATCCTTGTATATATTTTTATATATTTTAAACCAAAAAGAAAAGAGAAAAATATAAAACCTATAAAAACCATAAAAATCAGAAAAACACAAAAATACCAAAAATAGTTGCTCTAGGCATGTCTTCTGTTTATCGATAACATTTACGGCCCTAGAAATGTCATTCAATAATGACACGGGACTTTAAATGAAGCTCGAGTAGAAGTTCAAATAAACTGTTAAAACATGTCTTATTGGCTTGCAGTTACTTCAGACTGTAACCCGTTCTTTATTATGGGGAAAGTACGTCGCCAAAAAGACGGTTGTTCCTCTCACTAGGAGAAGTTCACCCAGGCATGGATTACTTTATATCTATGTTTCTTCGATTTGATGTCCGTTTTAGTGCATCATTTCTCGTATAAGAAGAGAAGTCTTCTTTACATCATATACTTTTCTATCTATGATTCTTCAGGAAAGTATTCGTGCTAAACTTGGTGGTACCATGATTTTTGAAAATCAATCAGAATTGAACTTTTCATAAAAAATCTATCACTCAATCAATGACTACAACTTATTTTAAAAAGTATTTAAATAGAAGACGGGTCATCGATTGAGGGGGAGAGTGATGATTTCAAAATTTCATATCATCAAAACATGACACTTTGTACATAATAAGCAGTGAATAAAATGTGGTTGTTATGGGTCAGTGTATGATTTTTGTTAAATTCAAATCTTCCAAACCGATCATACCTGAAACTAACATTCTCCCTCATAGATTGAGGGGGAGCATCGTAATATTCCATTATCAGCACATATTAAACCTGACCACATTTTCTCCCATATTTTTTAAACTTATTTAAATCAATTGGGATCACAAACTCTCAAAAGATTTGAAATTTTTGATCGGGGGAGAGAATGTGATTTAAATATGCAATCTGATAAAAATGTGATGTTTTAGACTTAAATGTAAACTCTCCCATATGTGCTAAATTCTTTTGTGTATCAATGCACATATTGAGGGGGAGCAAATGGTTTGTGGTGACATAAAGAATGTGGCATCTTTGCTGGTATCTCATGTGAGTGCGACTCAGACTTCACCAATGAATTGACGAAACAAAAACTGTCATTAATCGAAAGGGCTTGTCTTGGCCAGGTAATAATTTCAAGCTGGTCTAACCAGTGATGTAATGTCTCGAAAAGGAATTGTCTGAGTAGAGTGTACCATTTCGAGAAACTTTCTGTGGACTTGACCAGGCCGGGTAATAATTTCAAGCTAGTCTAACTAGTGATGAAAGCGTGTCTCGAATCGGTCATGTTTACTGAAAGTGGATCAATTCAAAAAGTGCAAGCTCTACCCAACATGTGTAAATTTATAATAAAAACATCTGAGCACATGTTAAGGAGGAGCATTTGAAAAGTTCAAAACTCTCAAAGTGTTAGCAAAATGTGTTTCATAATTATAAAAACTTTGAGAGATTTTTCAAATAAATGGTTTATGGCAACATAGGATAGTCATGGTGTTATAAGGTGGCTAAGGTTAGGAAAACCGTCCTATGATCCGCCAAAGCCGGAGGGATCTACCCAAGGACAATACCGAATAGTTAGTATTAGAAAGTCCTTAGGTATGATTATGAAAAAGGAGTAATATGAGAAAGGAGAAAGAAGGGGTTGAAGAATTAAAAGGATATGTAATGAGAAAGGGTGAAAAGAAATAGCCCTCCAATTATTCAACCTTAGGGCAGAAACCGGGTTCAATTCATGTGCTACTGGTTGTTACTAAGGTGACGCCGGTATTGAAGACAAGATGTCATGGACCCAGTGACGCACTGCACTAAACCTTCTAGCCACTCAAGTTCTATTAAAAGAACTTGTTTCATTTTCACGGGGAACCCTGCATAATCTATCGACCGCTCATTACGAGCTATGTTAATATTGAAACCGGAGACACCGCTCCAGTCTCCGACTACCAAAATTGCACTTATCAAGTCTAGAGCCGCGGGATACATCATAAGATCTCATAGGAACACTTGATACATCTACACTGGCTATTCAACATTAAAGACACCAGTTGTAAACTTATGAGTCCTACGCAGATCTTAGCAATCTGCCAGAACATTTATGAGGGAACTTGCAAATGTAATTCTCAGTGATTGAATGGAAATTCCTGCCAGGGTCAACATTAAACAGCCCTGATAGAAGGTCACTTTGGTAATTCCTTGTGGATTACGCTTAGTGGTCGCGGTGGTTTCTAACGGTCTACAGTCGTGGAGTGAACTCCAGCGACTCACCTAATCGTTGATGTACTTTGGTAGATCTTGTAAGCCCTCTCGGGGGTATCCGATTTAGGAACGATCTTGGTAAGGATTAGAGAAAGTTTTCACACTATGCTGTTAACAATCTCGAAGTCCGAACCTGTAAGTACCAGACATTTTATTGCTAACTTTCGTATGCAGGAATCCCTGGCGGTTGCAAATGATTGCAGACAAGATGCCGATCCATCACCCCATGCTCACACTTCATCATCATAATCTAATAAATCATGATAAATGAAAGACTTTCAACATCGCTTCCGCCATTCTGATGCTGAATATCATGATCCATAAAAGTGTGAGCATGCCATTCCAATGATCACCTTATCACAAGGATGCAATAGTACAAAGAGAACGAAACATAAACTACCAAATCTGATGATTGCAATGAATGCTCAACAGTCACACTTACCAAAGGAACATTCATCAGAAGATCATGACTTCAAGTACAAAGTTTATCTATTATGAAGAATCAAAGACTACGAGCTAGGATATTAAGTTCATCAGAATGCTAGAATTCAAATTGTAATTTTCGGGGTGACCTCCCTTAGGGGGAGATTGTTAGGAATATAAATATTCATATGAAAGACTCGGTCACCCCGAGTATCTATTAGAATTAAGTTAGCTCGTAGGCTTATATGTATTAGTTTAGTTATCGTAATACTAGTTTTGTAATAATAATATTTGTGGAAGTGGGTCAGGTCTTTACCCACTGTCAGCTCTCTCCACAGCCCACATGAGATGTTTATGTATTGTGTATAAATACCCTCTCCCACCAAGGGAGAGGGTTGGAACTTCTCACACTTCAATCTAATACATATTCATTTTCTCTCTCTAGTTCCTAACTTCTCATCTCACTCTCTCACTAAATTCAGATCAAAACCACTATAACCATACGATTTATGATATGATAATACTTACAATACCCTATACTAATACAAAAGATAAATAGAAGGCTCTGCATTAATAATTTACACTTTTTGTGTTCCAAGAATCTCCCCCTAAGGGTAGATTATTTGGGTCTTCTATTTATGGGCTTCTTGTCCGGCCAACTTCGACATCCGATTCTTTGTTCCATTCGTCTGCATGATGCTCGAAGTGTAAGCCTTTCTTTTATCACATTCACAACTCTCATCAACATGCGATGATTGCTTGCAGTCATCTCTATCTACAGTTTCTCCACCTTTCACTTTATTCGCTCAAGTTTTTTTTTTAAATTCGTAGCAGAGTACGGGTAGAAAACTTGGCTACTTCAATGACTCTGAACAATATCTTTTGCTTCTTGTCGGTCACATACACCAGACATAGTCCAAGCCCTGGTCTTGTGAAACATGTCTAGCTCTTGACTTTTTAAATACGAACACAAGCTAACATCGGAGGAGTCAGGTTGATCTTCCTCTGATAGCTTTCAATCCCCATCTGGAAGTCTTTGATGTGAGGTACTACAACATAAGCCCTCAATATTGATTCAATCACATCTTGGTCAATGGCTTTCTTGTTGAAGCAGTCTCTTCTTCTTTTTAGAATGTCTTCAAGATCATGAGGATGAAGATTGATGTAGTCAGCTTCGGTGAAGTGGTAGTGTTGATTATCTGTTCTAACAACGTGATATTCAACTGATCCATGAGAAGATTGATAATCTGAGCTAACTTTGACGTATCTGAGGATTCTGTGTTTCGAGTAGACTTCTTCACGAGGCTTGTGTCTGAGCCTTAGTCGATAGAATCCCCTCGATCTTTCATTAACATAAATGATCCCCATATATGCATCTCTGTTGTACTTCTCTGGACTTACTTCCTCATCATTGAAGATGTCTGCAAATTTTTCTTCTTCCATGAACGGATCTGGAATTTCTTCATAGGTTGCAACTTCCTTGGTAGATGGTTGGTATTTGTTTGGACCGTTAAGCATGTATAAGAGATCGTCATTGAAGTACAGAACGAAAGGAGCGGTGTCAGATCTTGGAACTATAGGGATTTGTTTTCATAGTGGAGGGCGTTCTCTTCTTCTTTATTCAGTGACATCTCTTTCAAATGTTGAAGAAGTAGAAGCACCGAGAGCTTTAGATACCTCTTGATCGATAAGTCTTGTAATAAGATCTCTATCACTTTTAAACTTGTAGATTACCGAATCATAGATACCTTCTACTCTCTGTTCCATTGGATCATCTTCCCCGATATTCAATCCAAATCTTTCATGCAGATTAGAGAATAGTCTGTTAAGTGTTGTTGTAGGATCTTCAATTTGTTCATCCGTGTGTAGTGGATCCTTCAACACGTCATCAAATACATCATCATCATCTATATCCGAAGCATCAAATCCTACAAGCCCTGGAGGTATATCTCCTTTCCAATATGTCATGTCCGTCCAAAAGTTTTTATCAACATCTACACCTTCCTTGTGAGTTTCATCCCCAACGGCTTCATCGTCCATGTTCACGGCTTCATCATCCATGTTCACGTCTTCATATTTGTCCGTTTGTTGTTGTGAACTGGATATGTGTTGTTGTTTTTGTTGAGGTGATGCTTGTTTGTGTGTTGAGAAGGTTGTAGTTGTTGTGGTTCTTTATCTTTTAGCGCTTATCTCCCCCTCAGGATCATCTTGTTCGGGATCATCCTGACTGCGCCTTCGTGACTATGGACGACATTGGCTTTCCAACGCGACTACTCTTGTTGACAGTTTCTTGATCAGCTTGATTGCCTGAGAGTTGTTTTTCTTAAGTTGCTTCTCGAGGTCTTGAAGTTGATTGTCAGCTTGAGTTGTTGTCGGTGGTTCAGCTAAAGGTTCCAGTAATCCATTGTATATGTTGGGGTGAGCTTGTTGTAGTGAATCATCATTCAAAAACTTATCTAACATGAGTTCTGAGAGACGGTCCAATGATAGAGTTTTTACTGATGTTGATGATCCAACTTGAGATTCACGTAGACGTTGAGCATTGAATCTTGTTTCCATATCTGCTCTTAACTTCCCCATAAATTCATTAAAGTGTGTTGTTGTTACAAATGGAACTGGTTCAGCTCGTATTTTCTGAAAGAGAGTGGATGTAGATGTTGTCGGGATATGTTTAAGATTAGTTGTTGTTGATGATGGTTGTTGTGATTTGTGAGTTGTGAATGGGGTTGTTGTTGTGGGTATTGTGTGTCGTGTTGCTGTTGCAGTTGCAGTTTTTGTTGTTGTTGTTGTTGTTGTTGTTGTTGTTGTTGTTGTTGTTGTTGATGTTGTTGTTGTTGTCGGGATTCCTTGGGTGGTAACGGGATGAGTGAGCTGGTGTTGCTCGATGGACCTAGACCTACTGGTTTCACTCTTGTCTTCGTCCTAGGCTTCGGTCTATGTGTGTCATCTCCGTCCCCCTTATCATCTCCATCATCGTCATCATGATGAGTATCACTAAACCTATGCTCCTCACTATCCTTATCCTCCTTAGAAGGTTCATTTTTCTCCTTATCCTCCCCCACATCATCTTTTCCTACATTTGTTTTCCTAGACTCATCAGTTTCTGGCTCGATGAGTGTTTCCCTATCATCATCATCATCATCATCATCTTCGTCTTAAAGTTGCCTAAGCCTACTCCCCGACTTAGTCCGTTTTCTTGCTGTTGTCTTCTTACGCATCCTAGGGGTTCCTACTTTGGCACTAGACTCTATTTTCACCCTATGCGCTCCCGGGGTAGGTCTGCTCGGTTTAGAGCTTCCCATTGGAGCGTTAACTAACTCCATGTACTCCTTGTATGCAATATATTCCTTGTCAGCAAGATCCAACAAGCTTTGTAGTATCGTCATGGGTGCTTTGGTGGTAACAATAGAATCACCACTTGTGCTGTGCATATATGGCTCTTTTGCTTTTGGATCTTCTTGTCTTCGTAAAATATTCGGATGTTGCCTCATGAATTGGGCAATCATCAACTTGATGTATCTGACAAAAGGAATGCACACATTCTTCTTCTTCAATGATTTCCTTACATGATCTACAACATCTGTCCAGATCATCTTCGCATAGTTGAAGTGATGCTGCTTCACTATACCATACATTACTTGGTAGTTGGTACAGTGTTGTTGTGCCTCTATCCATCCCTGTTTCTTTACCCGTTATACAACGGTTCAGAATAGAGAAGAGCGTTGCCCATCTCGCGGGTAGATACTTCCGTTTGAATGCTGATAATCTTTTGAAGTTGTTAGCACCTTCAGCATCTTTATCGTATCCTAGCTTAATGAAGAATTCTTTGAGCTGATCTACGTTGGGAGCTTCTTCAAAATCTTCATAATTACCATGAGTTGCTGCAGGAAGATTATGTGTTGTTCGTAGATCTTCTGACATTTGTTTGATCTGTTGTGTCTCTATGGTACTTTGAAGTGTTTCGGGTTTGACATCTTCCAAGAGCACAACATTATGCCAGAATTGTTGTAAGTAAATCATGGGAGTGGTGGAGTCGAATGATGATAGTGCGGGATATATGGGATGATGTTGGAGAATTTCAGGGATAATGGGTTGGTCACATTCAAATGAGTTGAGTATGAATCGATGATTGCAATCACCAATTCTGATGAAGTCTGTTTCAGGAACAAGTTCTTCATTTGTTGGCACATGCACATCTTGAACTCCTTTTGAATGTTTTGTGGTTGATCTTGCTCTTGAGCCATTTTTGTGACTATGATTCTGAAATGATATGAAAATTGTAAGTATATGGATAAGTTTCAATTCATTTATTTCACTCTGTCTATTTTTGTATGCTCTGGCATTTCTTTTACGAGCATATTTCTTTTCTTTTTCTTTTCTTATGCTTTATTGCTTTTATAGCATAAGCGCATGCTCTTTTCTTTTCACATGCGATTTAATTCTCTCTGCCTGTTTTTTTTTCCTCACCAAAAGTTTGTATTGTGATACTTTTTCAAAATATTTATTAGGTTTAGATTGAACGTTGTTTTATATTGCTTATGCTTTAAAATATACGTTCATCTAACCTTTTTGAAGGTTTGGGAAAAAGTATCAACATTTATTTCAAACTTAAGTAATCTAGTATATACTAGATAACTTGATTAGCAAAAAAAAAAAAAAAAAAAAAAAAAAAAAAAAAAAAAAAAAAAACTTTGATGAATAACTAAACTTTGAACTCTCTATTACGATGCCTAGTTAAAGGAGTCCAATATCAACTTTTAGGTGATAACTATTCCTAATAACTATCTTGAAGATTAGAAGTTTTAGGTTAAGTTATATACAAGTTGTCTCATTTTATTGCATAAGAATGAGAGTTCCTGAGACGTATCAAAACTTTGAATACTCTATTACGTTGCGTAGCTAAAGGGATACATTATCATTTTTGACGTGACAACTAGCCCTAATAACCACCTTGAAGATGAGATATTCTAAGTTAAGACTGTATCAAGTTGTCTTAAAACCTTTTGTAAACAAATTTGAGTGAAAGCGTTTCAAGGTTGCATGAATTGTTTTGTAATTTTTAAATTCATAGCTTTGGTAACCAAGAAAGAATTTGAATTATCCGTCAAAATCATACGTTCACATTGAAATAATAAATGTCATACACAAGGTGTATATAAAACAAAGTGCAATCATATAAAAGTTTAATAATTTAAATTAAACATATGAATCTCAAACTACTTAAAGGCAATATCGGGATAAAATCCTAGTCTAATCAATAATAAACTAATCATATGCATTTTGTGTTTACAAATTTTAAAATCTTCTTTTTAGGAAAAACTTTGAGATTTCTCATTAAAAAATGATTTATAAATTTGAGAAATACACTTTTGTTTTAAAATGAGCTCAATTTTGAAAAATTTATATTTTTGAGAAATAAATTTGACAAAAATATAGGTTTTTGAACAATTTATGACTTGTTGAAATAGATTTGATCAAGATATTACTTTGTCAAAATTTGGAAAAAATACTTATAAAGGTTTTTATAAGTGTAAAACTTGTAAAAAGTCTTATAAATATTTTTAGAAATTTTGGCAGAGTAACGTTTAGAAAAGAGTGGGTAACAAAGTTTCGCAAAATCTGCTATCGTAGGATTTGGTGTCGCAAACATGGTCAAACATAGTCAACTATCGCAAACAAAATAATACAGGTATCGCAAACCAATGTTGTGATAGTAAATTTCTATCGCAACAAGTTTCGTATAGGGCTGTCGCAAAGAAGAAGTTGTGATAGCAAGCTATCGCAACACATTTAGGAAAGATGTTTGATGCGCGTGATGTGTCGTTGCGGTTTAGCAGTATTAATGCCTACTCAAGTTTTAAATTTATATTTAGCCGACTTATCAATAACACACACACTTAACGAGCAGTGTACCCGGTCAGTATGAATATAATGGTAAGTAGAGTGTCGATCACTAAGAGTGGAACGTATTATCTAGTTATTCTAATCAGTATTTTAATATCCTAAGTTAGCTACACAACCTAATCTAACGCAAGGGGGTTCAGCCTGAGAGACTGGCACGGTTTGGTTATGATTAAATAGTAAACTAAACTAATGAACACGAATTAGCGATTAGCACACACGTACACAGATAGATACTTAAGACAATAAGAAGACCTGTCCTGATAATTAAGTAGCTTGTCACTTGTTTTATTGCTAGTTTTATATGAAGTGTATATAATTAACCCTTTCTCGTTGGCTCTAATCTTATCGGCGAGTAAACCCTTAATGATCACTTATGTCTATCCCACTATCCTAGAATATTGAGCATTTGTGATGCCCACGTTTCGTATACGCTAGAATAGATAGGCGAGGAAGGGGCATGGCGACCCCATCAATGCTCAGCTAGACACAGAGGTTATCAATGCACTAATAAAAGTCACCAAAGACATCAACATATAAACTTTAATTAATGGGAAAGCAATTTTAAGGGGTGATCATGATATTCCGTAGTCACATGACATCAGCCCATCAATCCTGATGAATTAAAGTGTACTAATACAATAAAACAAAACTACTTAATGAATTGAATACATGCAGGACCTTCTTACAGCTCTTGTATCTTTGTTCAGGGTGTGTCTTGTGCTGCTAATACGTCTGAATTCGTCTCTGGTTTGGTACTCGTACGTATGGTATCTTGCACTGTTCAACCCTCAAATTCGTCTGACCTTGGGGTATTTATAGTTTCTGTCTGAGGGTTAGATGCGGCGCATAGGATAAGTAGATGCGGCGCATTGACTTAACTTCGCGTGGGGTCCAAGATTAATATATTCAGGAATATTCGTACACCGCCTTAAGATGCGGCGTAACTCCATTTCTCTATGCGGCGCATGTCCTTTGCTGTCTTGGATTGTAACTTGTGAAATCTTGATAGTGATACGCCGTATGTAAGAAGTATGTTGCGGCGTATCTGGAGCAGAATGATCTTGATCTTGTACATTTCAGTAGACTCTTAACATCTTGCTTGTTTTGCTCCATAATTAGTCCAAAATCGCCAAGTTTCACATAATACTTGTTTTTACCTGAGAATTACAAAAGTAAACATTAACGTATCAATTCTCACAGATAATATAATAAAACAAGTCAAATAAATAGGACAAATGATGATAATAAAATGTACTTATTTGAGTTCATCAAATATCCCCCCACTTGAACTTTACTTGTCCCCAAATAAACCTTAGAATAAATCTTATGAAAATGTATCCTAAAAGATATTAGGATTTATTTTTATATTTAAGCATGTATTCGTTTTGTCATAATTGCACAACCAAACACTTAACGAATTAGAAATAAAATAAAATATTTCGATAAAAGCAAATCTAATCGTTTAACTGTCCAGTCGTGACGAATATTCTATCATAAGCTTGGCAAGTATACGCATCTCCCCCACTAAAGTCAAGGAATAACAAGTCTAAAGCGGTAAAAAGGGTTTGTTGGTTAAGGGTTGATCATCCTTTTTAATCTCTATCGATCTCATATTCCAGAAAAGGCGACAAAATCACAAATACATGATCGAATCCACAACCACGATACTTGCAATTGCTCAAATCCTTAACTCGAATAGGCTAAAGTTAGGACCAAGTAATCTTTACCAATAATATTATATCAAAAAGGGCGACAAAATCATAAATACATAGCCGAATCCACGACTACGATACTTAAGATTGCTCAAATCCCTAATCTCAATAAATCAAAGGTTTTGATAAAGAATGATATAGGGTATGGATAATATTTGGGATACAAATTGGTGTAAAATGAAAAATAAACAAAACAGATAAATTAAAATCCTAAGTGTGGTAAATTACTTTCCCCACCATCCCATGAATAAGACTCATATCATTGAATAACTCACGCTTTAACACTTGAAACACACGCTTTAGGTAGACACGAATTATACTCAACAAGATCTCAATCAAAGAATAACCTTAGTTGGCGTTCCCATAACGGCCAACTCCCATTCAATCCATAAATATAATATACAACAAATAGTGGTGATATCGCCCACTTAATACAAAACTTTACATAAGTTGGTTAAAATAAACTTCCAACTTTTTCTTTTTCTTTTCTATTTTTTCGATTTTTTTTTTTTTTTTTTTTTTTTTTTTTTTTTGACATCAACATATATGTGTAAAATTTCACAACTTTACTATCACTATTTTTCCGGATAATTTTTCCATACTCTTCATACTTTCAGAAATAACTGTAATAGTGAAAGTAGTAAACACACGAAAAATAAACTCAAAGTTATACAATATTTACTTTCATACCAATTGCATTGTGCAATTTCCCGACCTAACCAAAGATAATGAATTACGCACGCGAACACAGGTAATGTAAGGAAACACACTTTGCCTAAAGCAATTAACCACGGATTTTAATCTACAGGGTAGGCTAAGGTGTAAGGGTGTATCGAAACATTATAACAAAGGTGTAAGAAATGAAAGGAATGGCTCTGAGTGTTTTTCTAGGGGTATCTTACTCTAAAAGTGAGAGTAACAAAGAGTTTATACGGGGGTTAACTAACCAGTGTAGTTAGTTAATATCACATAACATATAAAGGCTATTTGGGTGTAATCCTAGAAATTTACCAATTTAGACAAGTCATTCCAATTATATAGATAATACTTATTATGGTGGTCTCGAATAGTATACAAGCCAAGTTCTAAAGTTTACAAGTCACCGGCACACTCATAGATTTGTGAATTTTGATAAGTTCACAATTTTTGGAAATAATGTTATGTGTGCAGCTATGTAATTTAGACTTTAAACAAAAACATGCTAAAAAATTTTAAATTTTGATATATTAAGCGCATTTTAAGCATATTTTGAAAAAGTTTAGGACAAGTAAGTGTTCTAATTCTCCAATCCCCCCATTTAAGTTAAACAACGTCCTCGTTGTTTGTGTCAAAGGTTAAAAACTGGAAAATAAAAGAATTAGAACAGAAAAACTCCCCTGAGATTTGCTCGGTATGATCCTCCATTATTCGTATAAGAGCAAAAATCAACTTTCTTGTGGATTAGAACGTTTAAGCTTCATAGATGATGTATCCACAGAAATTGCAGGAATCTATAATACCATTTAGACTTTAACACACCTGAGTTAAGAAGGTTCAAACTTGCATAATACATTAGTAGTTAGAAAAAATAAAACTAAAAAAAATTAAAATGAAAATCATCAGGTCAGTCGATACGCCGTATCTTATGGAAGAAGATACGCTGTATCGAGCCTGGAATAAATACGAATCAGAATAAAAGATGCGTCGCATCCTTAACCAGGGATGCGCCGCATTAAATAAACTGACAGAAAGTTTTAATAGTTCAGAAAAATAAAATGCAGAAAAAATAAAGATAGATATGATCTGTACATTTGATACGCCGCATCTCTTGGAAGGAGATGCGCCGCATCGAAGTGCATGTTTGACAGACTCGATACAAAATCAGAAAATAACACAAAAGATAAGCATGGGTTGCCTCCCACGAAGTGCTTGTTTTTGTTCGAGTCACGAGCCTGACTCCACCCTTATTTACTGTGTAATAGGGTGTTGTTCCCCCCACTTGGGATCAAGTGCGGGTGATAGTAGCAATAAACACGAAAAGAGTGTAAATTTGCTATTAAAGATGGAAGAAATACATAAAGGTCATACCTTGGCAATATATGTACATCTTCCCTATTCTTACCCGGTTTGGTTGATAAATTGGATGACTTGACCACTTCATCTGAAAGAGTAGTATGTTGAGGAAAAATGAGTCTCCTTTCTTCTTGGTTAGTCTCTTTGGTAGTAAGGCGTCCCTTGACGTCCGCAGAAGATGAGAAAGGGTCTTTAGCAAGTAAAAGTTCGAGTTCCTCTATATCCTTCATAGGGTCGAAATCATCATCTTCATCAATCATAGCAATGTTTAAGAGCTCATCACCAAATTCTTCCTCGAGCTCCACCAAAAATGGGTTGATCACAGGTGCTTCATGTGCTTCAATAGGTAGTGTAATAAATTTGACCTCATCATTCTTTTGTTTTGCAACCTGTTTAGGAAAACTAGCAAGATTATTAGTAACGTGATTAATAATATTAAATAAATTTGTACCACTTTGTGTTGTAAGTGACTCCAATTCATCTTGTGAATCTCCATCTTCAACTAGTGGTCTTGCAATTTCATAATCGTCCCGAATTTCATCCTTAAATAAGTAATCCCAGATTTCTTCAAAATCCCTCGTTGGGTCAAAATCTGGTTGAGGTATGTCATCATAAACTATTGCGTCAAATGGTTCGAAATCAAAATTAGAATACTTTTCATCTTCATCCGTTGGATTGTCTAATGGTGGTAATACGATTGCAGAATATTCTTCAACGTAGGGTTCCATATACACATCATCTTGTGCAATCTCCGGAGAAAAAGTACTATCAATAACAATTGCCGAAATTGGTTTCACGGTATATGAATCTTCTTCATCATCATTTGACATACACCAAGTGTGTTGAAATGGCAATTTGTTTCTTTCTTTCCTTGACTTTTCTTGTCCTAAAATCAAGTATTCTTCCATAGTGATTTCTTTCGTCTCAATGACTTGTGCACCATATCTTGCTCTCTTCCAGTTATACACCTGATTATTGCTCAAGGCTTTTTCCTCATCAAACCAAACATATTCTTCCATTGTAATATCCGGATCGTCCATCTTCCTGAAATAAAACTTACTCGTGCAAAAGAAGAGTGAAACAATCAAAGTAAAATAAAAGTTGCTGATATCAGTAGACGATGCGCCGTATCCAAAAATTGGATACGCCGTATCTTATAACGTTAAAATTTAATTAGACTTTTATTTAGAAAACAGATACGCCGCTTATAAATTAGAATGCGCCGTATCAATTTAATTTATCAAAAATCGATTATATTTATTAAAATTAAATGCGTCGTATTAACAAAAGCTAATGCGCCGTATTTTCGTTACGTTTCAAAATACAAGATTTTTGATTTAGAAGATGCGCCGTATCGATTGAAATCGATGCGTCGTATCTGTTTAATAATTCGAAAACTATTTTTAATTTAAATCGAAAATACGCCGTATCTGTTAAAACAGATGCGTCGTATGGCGTTTGGCATTAGAGTTTAGAAAAATTTCTTATTAAAAACAGAATACGCCGTATCTTGGGGAAAGATGCGTCGTACTCGAATTTATTAAACGCGTTGTATTTTATAAAAATTAAACGCAATACGCCGTATCTGTGAAAACAGATGCGCCGTATCGTTTGTATTAGCACAATACAACGATAGCAGAATGCAGAAAAATACAGAAAAGAAAATCAAAACTAAAATCAAACAAAAAGAAACAAAAATAAAAAAAATAAAAAACACACAAAAACAAAAAATATGTAAATAATACAATGAATGCAATTTATCTAATATATAACAGGGTTAGTGGTTAGAATCTAAAAATTAAAAAGAAAAACCTAATTAAAATACTAATCAAATTAACAGATAATAACAATTCACTCCCCGGCAGCGGCGCCAAAAACTTGATGGCGCGTGATGTGTCGTTGCGGTTTAGCAGTATTAATGCCTACTCAAGTTTTAAATTTATATTTAGCCGACTTATCAATAACACACACACTTAACGAGCAGTGTACCCGGTCAGTATGAATATAATGGTAAGTAGAGTGTCGATCACTAAGAGTGGAACGTATTATCTAGTTATTCTAATCAGTATTTTAATATCCTAAGTTAGCTATACAACCTAATCTAACGCAAGGGGGTTCAGCCTGAGAGACTGGCACGGTTTGGTTATGATTAAATAGTAAACTAAACTAATGAACACGAATCAGCGATTAGCACACACGTACACAGATAGATACTTGAGACAATAAGAAGACCTGTCCTGATAATTAAGTAGCTTGTCACTTGTTTTATTGCTAGTTTTATATGAAGTGTATATAATTAACCCTTTCTCGTTGGCTCTAATCTTATCGGTGAGTAAACCCTTAATGATCACTTATGTCTATCCCACTATCCTAGAATATTGAGCATTTGTGATGCCCACGTTTCGTATACACTAGAATAGATAGGCGAGGAAGGGGCATGGCGACCCCATCAATGCTCAGCTAGACACAGAGGTTATCAATGCACTAATAAAAGTCACCAAAGACATCAACATATAAACTTTAATTAATGGGAAAGCAATTTTAAGGGGTGATCATGATATTCCGTAGTCACATGACATCAGCCCATCAATCCTGATGAATTAAAGTGTACTAATACAATAAAACAAAACTACTTAATGAATTGAATACATGCAGGACCTTCTTACAGCTCTTGTATCTTTGTTCAGGGTGTGTCTTGTGCTGCTAATACGTCTGAATTCGTCTCTGGTTTGGTACTCGTACGTATGGTATCTTGCACTGTTCAACCCTCAAATTCGTCTGACCTTGGGGTATTTATAGTTTCTGTCTGAGGGTTAGATGCGACGCATAGGATAAGTAGATGCGGCGCATTGACTTAACTTCGCGTGGGGTCCAAGATTAATATATTCAGGAATATTCGTACACCGCCTTAAGATGCGGCGTAACTCCATTTCTCTATGCGGCGCATGTCCTTTGCTGTCTTGGATTGTAACTTGTGAAATCTTGATAGTGATACGCCGTATGTAAGAAGTATGTTGCGGCGTATCTGGAGCAGAATGATCTTGATCTTGTACATTTCAGTAGACTCTTAACATCTTGCTTGTTTTGCCCCATAATTAGTCCAAAATCGCCAAGTTTCACATAATACTTGTTTTTACCTGAGAATTACAAAAGTAAACATTAACGTATCAATTCTCACAGATAATATAATAAAACAAGTCAAATAAATAGGACAAATGATGATAATAAAATGTACTTATTTGAGTTCATCAATGTTATCGCAAGTCCATCAGTTGCAACACTAAGTGTAAACCTGTTATCGCAACCAAAGTCTTGCAAATTTTAAATTAATATTGAAATCAGATTTTCGCTCTATCCTAAAGTCTCGCATTCCACCAATAATGGTGTCGCAACCCTAACTGTTCATCTTTGACCCAAAGGTGATTCATTTTACACCAAATCAAACCGTTTAAGTTCCCGTTTTCTTTCATAAACATGATCTAAACAACTTATCTCAGTCATCTAACCACAATAATTTAACCAAAACACCCTAAATCGTAAACCCTATGATGTTCTAAGTGTTTAATCAAAATGCAGCCCTAACCTATGATTTTCTATCAATGTAATGGATAACAATTAAAGAAATTCAAAACAAAGATGTAAAATAATGTGTTAAAGGTTTTCGAAATCTTACATAAGCAAGGGAAACACGAGAATCAAAAATCACTGATTATGCGAGGGTTTTTCGATGAGAGCGTTTGGTAGGAGAGAGAAGGTTGTGATAGTGAAAAGGGTTTGTGTGTGTTTCTCTCGTAGTCACTAGGTGGGTTATTAACCCTTTTTGACTTTTTGACCTTTTTGATTTTGACCCAGGTCTGCGAGAGTTTTGGACTGGGGGAGGGTTCAATAGCAGTTTTAATGTTTTAGCAAAACTCCCCCTTGGCTTAAGCTCACATTTCACACAAAATCCTTTTTGTTTGCATTTTATTTTTAACAAAGTTTTTGAAAATATTTTAGTTCAAATAAATGAACGTTTGTGTTATATCAAAAATGTTTAAATAAAATTTATCACTCCCCCTCGAAGTGATGGAATAACCCAACGTTTAAACAAAATTTTTCATTAAATTTCCAACAACATTTTTGTTTTATTTTCCAACAACTTAACAATTTATTCATTGATTTTCAAAAACAAACTTCTCAATTTCTCCCCCTAAAAAATAGCTTAATATTTTAAACTGTTTTTGATCTATTATTGAGGCGGGTAGCATTGTTTTTGAAAATTTTATTCTTACTTGAGCTAAAAAAAATTATATTAATAATCAGAAAAACATGCTCAAGATTTGTTTATCATGAGAAATTTTTTTTATAAAAAGGTTTTGGAAAAAGCTTTCTGTAAAATCTTGTATAAATTTTGTTCACGATAATTAAGAACATTTCTCTTCTTTTCTGAAGGATTGACGCACTCAAACGTACGTTCAGGGTCATTTGTTTGAAAAATGGTATCTGACTGCTATATGCTTTGTCTGTGAGTGTTGTACCGTGTTACAAGAGATGGTAATGGCACTTTACGAATCACAATAAATTGGGATTTTGTCGTAGAAGAAACCATAGTCCGTCGATTATGTTTTCATCCATAGTACTTGTGCACAGCATCCAGAGAGGGATATGTATTCAGCTTCTGCAGTGGATAAGGTAGTGTGATTCTGCTTCTTTGAAGACCAGCTGATTAACTTCTCCCTCAAGAATTGAGCAAATCCTGAAGTACTTTTGCAATCAATTTGGCAACCTGCATAATCTGCATCTGAATAGGCAATTAGTTCAAAACTGGTATCTTTCGGATACATAAGGCCCATATGAATTGTTCCTTTTAGGTACCGAAAGATCTGTTTTACAGCAATAAGGTTCTTTTCCGTTGGCCTTGATTGGTAACGGGCACATATGCAGATAACAAAATGAATATCAGGCCGATTAGTTGTAAGATACATGAGTGAACCAATCATACTACGATATTTTGTAGCATCAACTGGTTTGCCACATCTATCTTCATCTAGTTTAGGCTTGTGTTGCATTGGTGTACTTACAGAGTCAGATTTATCCATTCCAAACTTTTTCAAAATTTTCGTCGTGTATTTATTTTGTTGAATAAAGATACCACAAGGAGTTTAATTAATTTGTAGACCCAAAAAGAATTTTAAACCTCCCATCATGCTTATCTCAAATTTCTGTCTCATGATATTTTCAAATTTTTTGCAATATTTAGGATTCGTTGATCCAAAAAAGATATCATCGACATAAATTTGGACTAGCATGATGTCGTCACATTTTCGTCTAATAAATAAAGTTGTATCGATTGAACCTTTGATGAATTTGTGTTTGAGCAGATATTCTGACAACACTTTGTACCATGCACGTGGTGCTTGCTTGAGTTTGTAGACGGCTTTGTCAAGGACATAGACATCATTCGGATGGTCTGGATCAACGAAGCCTTCTGGTTGACTTACATACACCTCTTCTTCTAACTCCCCATACATAAATGGCCGTTTTCACGTCCATTTGGTATACGGTGAAAGATTTGTGAGCTGCATAAGCCAAGAATAAGTGTATTGCTTCGATCCTAGCAACTGGTGCAAATGATTCATCAAAGTCGATTCCTTCTTCTTGATTGTAACCTTTGGCAACAAGACAAGCCTTGTTTCGGATTACATCACCGTCTTTATCAAGCTTGTTCTTCCGAATCCATTTCAAAGCAATTATGAGTTTTCCTAAAGGACGTGAAACCCTTCGCCAGACGCAATGGCAATTGAATTGGTTTATTTCTTCTTGCATTGCAACAATCTAGTCGGGATCTACAAGTGCTGCTTTGACGTTGGCAGGTTCAACTCTACTTAGGAATGAATTGTAGAAACAGTAATCTGCGGTAGAACTTCTTGTTTGAACTGGTTGAGAAGGATTTCCAATTATTTGTCGTAGAGGGTGATCATGAGTCCATCTTATTCTGTGCGGATGTGGTTGGTAAAGCGGTTGCATGTTTGAAGGATCAATATTTTGCGTCTCAGAAGGTCCATCGACCTCAGCTTCGTGAGTTGCGAATGGATTTATGAATGGTTCCTCTTCAGACGATGCATTGGTAATTATTTGATCATCAACATTAATGTTGGAGGTTGGAGTGGTGTTGTTTAGAGAAAGGTCTTGTTGAATCTGTATGAATGGAGCGGTATCTGGTACTGGATCAGCATCTTCATAAGTAGTTATTGATGAACCGGATACAGGAGATGGTATGTCTTCTTGATGGTTAACTTCGATAATCGGAGTTGCAGCGGATATTGTAGACACCTTCATCTTATTTCCTCCACATGATTCATCATAGAGGTTCTCAAAAAATCCATCTAACTCTTCCTTTTGAATATGTGTAGGTTTTGGTGTTGATGATGTTGGTTTTGGTACGAGTCCTGAACCGTTTTGTTCAGAAGTCATAATCCTTTGCACGGGTTCTGAACTGACTTGATTAGAAGCTGTTTCTTCTACTTCGTCGAAGTAAACATGGATTGTCTCTTGTATCAACTTTGTTCTCTGGTTGTAAATACGATATGCACTTGATTGTGTAGAATATCAAAGGAAAATTCCTACATCCCCTTTTTCTTTTAGCTTTCCAATGTCTTCACGATCATTAAGAGAGTAGCAGCGATAACCAAAAGTGCGTAAGTATTTTACATCGGGTTTGCGTTTGTGAAGGATGTGATATGGAGTTTTGTTGAATCGTTTATGAATGATAGATCGGTTGTGTGTTAAACAAGCGGTTGACACTGCTTCAGACCATAAATTTAATGGAAGGTTTGCGGAGGTTAGCATTGTTCTTGCATCTTCTACAAATGTACGGTTTGGTCCTTCAACTACACCATTTTGTTGAGGAGTATAAGCTACAGATCTATGATGAGTAATGCCAACAGAATCAAAAAAGTTCTGAAGAATCTGATTCGTGAACTCCGTTCCATTGTCTGTTCTTACGTATCGGACTTGAGCTAGTAGACCAACTTGTACTCTTTTGATGAACTTGATGATTACATTTGGAGTTTCAGCTTTAGAAGCAAGGAAATGAACCCAAGTGAACCGTGAGTAGTCATCCACAATAACCAAATATATATTTCTTTCCATTTCTGCTGACAACGCGCATCGGACCACACAAATTCCATATGCAATAAATGCAATGGAGCAACAGAACTAGGTTCGGATTTGGATTTGAGTGTTGCACGTGTCATTTTCCCTAATTCACACGCTGAACAAAGATGATCTTTCTTGAATGATAGTTTTGGCAATCCTCTGACTAGGTTGTTTTGAGCAAGGTCGTTTATAGTTATGAAGTTCAAGTGAGAGAATCGACGATGCCATGGCCAGGCTTGTGATGATGTAGGTTTTGCAAGCAAACAAATCGGTTTTGGTGATGTAATTTCTTTAAGAGCAATTTGGTATAGATTCGAATCCCTTGAGCCTTTGAGAATATCAACGCCTTCAAGAGTGCCACCTCTAAACCGTTATCACAGAATTGGCCAATACTAAACAAGTTGTGACCTAGTCCTTCGACAAAGTAGACTCTTTGAATTGTGACCTTATCATGAATGAGATCCCCATAGCCGGTGATTTTAGCAATGTGGTCATCCCCAAAACGCACTATACCCAAGAATTTAGCCATGAAGTTCTTGAGCAGTGCCTTGTTCCCGGTCATATGTCAGGTGCACCCCGAGTCGAGGTACCAGAGGCACACTTGGACAAGCTGCACATCAAAGCAAAAAAAGAAAATTGGGAATCCGCTGATAAAGTGGTTCCACGTAGTTAGACCGTATAGAATGCAAACCTAGTGGGTTAAACTTTTCAGTTGTATTGGTGCTAGGCTCAGATTGCTTCTTAACTGGTTGCCATCTATAACCTACGTGTTTGAACAGTCTTCCGGTGGGTTTCCACTTAAAGCATGATCTAAGGGAATAATTCATGATATTCAAATATTCTACCTGTTGGGATCCATGCCCATTTTTCTTTATGCTTATGGTTTTTTAGATTTGAAGAAGCTGTCCTAGTGGTGTTGGCATTCATTTTATCACAATTCAAATCAACATGCACACGATTAGAAGAAACAGAATTGTAAGTAATAGAATTATAACAAGCATTCTTGCTATTAGAAGCAACAGATCCATGCACATTAAAGTTATTACAGTCATCCATTCGCTTAGAGCATTTTTTTATTGAAAGCTTTAAAATGTCTAGGTTTTTCTACAACTTTAGGCTGAGAGGCACTAGTCTTCAATGCACTTTTCTTAGTTGGTCTCTCCTTGCTACAAGTAGTGTCTAAACCTGGATCAAAAAGCAAATTTGCGTTAGGAGATTGTGCAATTTGATCATGTTAAGCTAATTTTTGTTTCTTACGATTCTTGTTCTTGTGATTCTTTGACTTTTTGGGTTTCTTTTCTATTGGGGGAGGAGTCAAAGAACACATTGGTGCATCTAGAGGCATATACTTACTAAGTAATGCTTGCTTTCTAGCTATTTCTAACTCCTTGTTATGAATCATGTCATTTGAACCATATGGTTCTCTAGTAGAAGTAGATCCAATTTGATACATACCGGGAGCAATTACTTTAGGATTAGATAAAACCTCTTCTTCTTTTTTTGGCTCAAGAATATGAGTTTTTTGTTTTTGATTTGCCAAAAAGGTTGGTTGGTTTGAAAATATGAAAATTTTTTATTATCCAAACTGGCGTGAAGCAACAAACTCATGATTCTTGTTTTTCATCAAATCAAGCACTTTAGATTTGAGTTCCTCGTTCTCTTTTAAGATTATTTTCAAAGAATTCTCATAGGAAAGCTTGTCGTATTTGTTTTCTCGAATTTTTCGCTGCCAGTTTGCTTCAAACATTAAAGATTGTTTTTCAAGTTTCGCACAAGAGTTTTCAAATTTGGCAGTACGACAAGACAATTCCTTGTTCAACTCAACATTCTTTTGCAAAAAATCTCTTATACTCTCTGTGAGTAAAAGGTTTTCCATTTCTAAAGACATTTGTTTATTTTCCAAGTCTTCAATTTTCTCCTCATTTAAAGCAAATTGTGGTTTGAGTGATTCCATTTGATTTAGAAAATATTCTTTTTGAATGTCAGAGTTTAGACTGAGAAGGTCATATTCATCTTCAAGAGATGTGACGTAAGTTAAATCAGTTTGCATTTCAGACATCAATGCCTCTTCAAAGGCTTTCAATTTATCGTTAATTCTATTCACGGGAGGCTCAATAAATGTTTTTATCTGTTTCTTGACTTCCCTTAAGACATCCACTTCATTAGAATTGGATCTCAAAAGTTCATCCGTTTGAAACTCTTGCTTTCCGCGAATAATAGATAACGATCCATTAATTTGATATCTGAGACTGCAACTGGTTTTTCTCGCTAAACTCTCATATTTTTTAGAATCATATGGGTTGTTAGAAATCTGATCCATGTGATGTTTAACATTTGTTGGTTTTCTTGAAAGAGCATTTTCCTTATTAATCAAACCATAATCGGCACTAAAGTAGGAGAAATTGGTTTTCTTTTGATTAACTTTTAAACGTTTTTGGATTTCCTCTTGAGAGATGTCATTAGGAACAAACATGTAATCTTTGAATGTATCACATCTCATGTAATCAGCATTATACAAACTTGGTTTTTGACGTTTAACCATATCAAGATAAGATGGTTTAGTATAACCAAGACCCTGTTTTAGATCCATAATTGAATCTGGTTTGGGTAATAACATGTACATAGTCTGAGAAGTCTGATTGGTGGTGCGAAGTTTAGTTTCAGCTTTAGTTAATCGTTGAATACAATTAGCTTTTTCTTCTTTAAGTTTAGAAACTTCTTCTTCAAGATTCTTTTTTATTTTTTCAAAACTTGAAATATTTCTTTTGAAAAGAAAATTCTCATTTTGTAAATCTAGAATTTGACGTTTAAGCACTAATAGTCTTTCAGACTGCTCTTCATATAACATGTCATTGATTTTCTTTTCTAAAGAAGCACTTTTATCTTGTTCTAGTTTTATCAAGTGAGTATAATTTTGAATTTGAGATTGAATAGTGGCATAGTTTTGAAGCATATCAACATGATCTTGACTTGTTGATGTATGATTGCAATCGGTACTATTAGTAGATAACTGAGGAGTAGCACTTGTATATGTTTCACTACGTATGTTAACTTCAGTTGGCTTACTAATAGTACGAATGTGACCATGTATGAATTCATCAAGATCATCATTATCATAAGCATCTGATGTGTGTACCTTGTTGACAAGAGTGTCATCTTCTTCAACATCAGTGTCATAGCTTGGAGTTGCATCCTCTTCTTGAGCTTCAAAAACATCCACCTTCTCCAAAGAAGCCATGTACACCATGTTTGTTTCCAATATCTCAACTTCGTCATCCGTGTCCACCATGAAATCATTTTCATCAGCACTAAGCAATTTATGCTTTTCTTCCATGTCAGCTAACAACATTTTCCATGTCAGCCATGTACACCATGTTTGTTACGCACTTTCCCATTTGGAAAATTCCTTGCAAAGTGACCTTGTTGACCATAGCCAAAGCATTTTGGTTCTTGATTGTCTTGACCATCATCATTCTTGTCATTCTTCTGAGTAACTTGCCTTATAACTTCACCTCTTGGTAGGATATCTTGTCTCTTGTTCATTGCAGTAGGTGCAGAAATTGTTCGAAGATTGTTGTTGGTTGGACATTTGTAGAAAGATTTTTGAATATGTTTTCCATGTAATGCTAGGTTTTGAACAATTTTGGCAAGTTCAACATTTTCTTCGTCTTGAGTAGAATCAATTGCATCGTCAATGGGTGAGTAGTGTGTGTCGTTGTTTGAGTTGAAGGAAGGTTGATTTTGGTGGTATGAGGAGACCAAAGCAAGTGGATCAATAACTGGTGGTTATGTAGAAAGTTGAGCTGAGAGTTCTTTTTTTTCTCTTTTCTTTTCTGTTGAAAGATGTCATTGACTTCAACCTGATTGTGTTTCAGAATTTCAAACAAATTGTTGATGTCTTTCAGAGTTAGGTCATGATTCTGTCTGATAGCAATGGTGAAACGTCTCCATTCAGGTTGTAGGTTTGTGAGAAACATAGTGTTGTGTTCAACATTTGATCTTTTGAGGTTATGACGATTCATTTCATTGATAAACTTGTTGAACCGAATGCATGCGTCTTCAAGACTCTCCTCAGGCAATTGCTTGAAAGACTGATAATTCCACAGAGCCAGAGTCTGTTGTGTTTGTGTGCCAACATCTGCACCTTGCATCAATCTTTCCAAAGCTTTCCATAAGTCATGAGCAGTGAGATTGCTGTTAATGGCATTGTAAATGTCATTGCTTAATCCATATAGAATTAAATTCTTGGCACGGATATCAGCTTCAAATTGAGGAAGTTCATTAGGACTTAAATCATCTTTAGTTTGTAGCCGTTTTTGTCCCTCGTTAGCAGGGTCATCAATCTCTTTCATAACATAAGGACCATGTATGATGGAGTTAATCAATAGCTTACGCTCTTTGTAGCCCATGAGAACATTTATAAACCTTGAAGACCATTGAACATAGTTTCCCCGGTACAACATGGTAGGCCTTGCATCACTCCCCACAGCCATTGTGATGGTGGATCTTTGATATGAGATGTTGTCTGTTTGTGTCACACCCCCAAAATTTGGATTGCAGCGGAATGGAATTCTGGGGGCGTAACATTCATGGATAACAAAGTACAAGGAAATAAAGAATGACCTCTAAGTGAGTCATTTTAAAACAAGCGTTTGATTTAACATAATCGTTTTACAAAACATTAATATAAGAGTTCACCATCAAATGTAAGATTTTAATACATAACCAAACGCTAAATAATGCAAGAAAATCTTCATCATGATGTGCATTCCAAAATGTGACTCTAGAGTGCTCCATACATAGGTGGTTATTATCGTCTAGTTACCTGAGAATACACGCTAAAAATGTCAACATAATTGTTGGTGAGATCATAGGTTTAAGTAAACAAATAAAGTGCGAACCACAAGATTTCAATAGCATGACAATCACAACAAATATAACGTTACAGCCAAAAATAATATACAGTGCCCTAAGCTCATGACCCCGAATCTCAACGTAATGGTATGCAATCAAGCATAATAATAATCAATGCCCCAAATAAGTGTTTGCCAGACACTGGAAAATAATCCGAATAATATGCGTCCGTTTGACAGGTTGGCGTGACAACTCGGACGGGGGTGTTAACCCAAACAGATCTATTCATAACATCCGCGCTTACAAGTAATTAACGGTTCATGATTCAAGGGGACTTTAATGGCAATGCGGTAACTTAGGAAAAGTAACGGTTTTTAGTATTTGTGTCCGAAAAATAAGCAATGTATTCCCACCCCGAGGGTTTAGAAATCATGTACAAATAATGTAAAAACTGGGGCTATGAAACTCACCTCAGTTATCAAATCTTGATTAGAAATATGGTAAACTGTGAACAAAGGTCCGATAACTATAATCGCAACCTAAATATATACCATGTCTTAGGTTTGAAAACAAGGTCGTGCATACGATTTCATATACTATTAACTTGTACATGTTTGTTGTAACATTTATTGACAAAAATATAGTTGCGTCAATGTGTCTATTTATTAAGCAAAGTAACCCTTTTTAGAAAACGTAACTAGTTTACCACGGAATTAAACTACGGTCCTCTTGTTAATAAATATTTTTGGAAACCTCTAACGCGCCTAACAAGTATACCTAACGTTCTACCATTTTTGTTTACGTCATTTTAGCTAAAACCAACTCTAAAGTATCCAAAATCTATGTTAAAATTTCTAGCAGCTACTAATAGCAAAAATAAAAGCTGTCAAGTATTTACATTTCGTCGCAACTTCACTAGGCCATAACTCCCTCGTCTTAGCTCCGATTCTTAAGTTTTATATATCCTCGGGTTCGTGCTTAAGTATAAAAACATGTTTTTAGTTCCTCGGCTAGCCTAGTTAACTTTTAACATCAGTTTTTACCTCTTGAAAATTCCCATCAGCATCTATATTTTTAGAAATTTCATTTTCGTCGCACAACTTAAAACTAACGTATCTTCTTCGTTATAAGTCCGTTTTAACTTATTCAAGCGGCTACGTTTTCGTTATAGAGTCTATTTTCTATATTTCTAGCCTAATCTTGTCACCAAGTTACTGATTTTTCTGGGTGAGGTCGAATGGGACAACCTCTTTTCTAAAAGTGTCAAAACACGTTTCCTAGCCTTCTAGTTATCCAAAACCGCTTAACAACAACTCCCAAACTAATCCTAGCTCTTCCACCAATTTCTCAACATGTCAATAATGATTTAAAAATAAACTTAGCAATATGAAAAGTTCAATTCATTATAAATAAAGCATTCACCAAAACTAGTTTAGCTACTTACTAGCTCATATGTCATGTTTTAATTTTTACATCTTGTCAAGACTCATAACCAACTAGTTTATTCATGATAGAAATATGTTTAAGACATAGTCATTAGTTATAAACTCATTGTGGTTATAAGGTTTTACAAACATGTACAAAGTGATAATGGTATATGCAATTTGAGACTAATATCATGATATAAAGAGTGTGAAATTTATGGAAGTAAAGTGTTACTAACTTAAGATGATTAGTATGATGAGGAGGTAATTTACTTGATTATGTTGGGTCCGTCAGTACCCAAGCATCCTGAAAACAGGATTTGAATACAAATTAAGCTAAGTGTTAAACAACCGTAAACACTCTCAAGTCACTGAGTGAACAGTCACTCAGTGAGTTACCTTCAAGATGCTTAGGACGAGTCTAAGAAGAAAGATTCACCATTCAGTGAGGCGGAACTCCCTGAGTGTCACTTAAGCCAGAGAAGAAGGTAATGGGTTCAGTGAGTATTGGACAAGAACTCACTGAACCCCAGTCTCCTCAACAACAATAAATGATTGAAGACTGAAGACTGAAGACCTAGACTGAAGAACCTGAAGTCTGAAAGAAATGCGGGATTATGCGGGAAAGTTGAAGAGATAACAAGATGTCTTATCGGGCCGAAAGCAAACTTTCCCTAAACAACTTAAAGTCAAGATGTGTCAGTTCTGACACTCAGAAAGACCTTTTAGCCTATTCCTATTAGTTCTTTGGAAATGACAAATATTGTTGTAGTTGTCAGACACGCTTGGTTATTCTTTTTGTATTTTAATCATTGGTGCTCTTTCATACTCGTGTATAAATACGAACAGATTGAGAAAAGTGGGATAAGTTTTTGTGCATTAAAAGTTTAGACTTTCACAAAACCACTTTTCTCCTTCAAAGAGCAACTGCATCCCTGAGATAGCTCAGTGGGTCTTTATTGTTGTCACTCAAGAATAACTTGAGTTTAGAGAGGAGAACACACCATACCTTGTCTATTCAATCCCAAGTGTTTATTCCGTAAACACTTGGGTAATAGATTCTTTGATTGATTTCTAATAAGAATTTAAACGTTGAAAAACTTGTGTTTTTATATTTACGTTTTACTTATCAGTGATAATTAATCAATACGTTAATCTCAGTCATAAACACAATTAGATTAACTTTGTAGTTACTTCTAAGTGTGTCAAGGGAACAACAAGTGGTATCAGAGCCTCTGGTTTATAAAATATTTTCTAAAACTAAGAGTGCTCAAGGTTTTTAAAACCAAGATCCTACGATGGCTGATATTAATGTGCCCCAGCTCGTCGATAAAAAGGGTGATAGCTTTTCAGCTGTTGCCCCCAGACTTGAAGCTGGAAAATTTAGCAAGTAGAAAAAGCGAATGCTTTGCTACTTGACTGGTATGGAACCATATTACATCACTTGTATCAAAGAAGGTCCTTATGTCCCTAAGACTGCTGAGGGATTAAACAAACTTGAAGCTCAGTGGACTATAGATGAGAGAAGGGTGGTCAATCAAGACCAACGCCTGAAAAGCATAATTATATCATGTCTTCCTGACGATATAATGGAATCAATCATTAACTGTTCTACAGCCAAACAAACTTAGGATGAATTGATTAATAGCTTTGAAGGTCCCTCAGATACCAAGGAAAATAGGATCATGGACCTGAAACTTGAGTACAACACTTTCAGGGCAAAGGACCCTGAAAGTCTCTCTCAGACATATACCAGATACAAGACCCTGATAAACGAATTGTCAAACGACGGTGTAGTTTTGTCTAAGCATGAGATCAATGTTGGCTTTGTCAACAGTCTCCCTGAGAAGTGGCTAAACTTCTCACAAGGCCTCAAGAATGCTAATCACATTCAGACCCTTGAGCTCCCTGAGATCTATGGAAAGTTTGTTTATGAAGATAACTTAATCTCTAGAAGATACCCAGACTCAAAGAAAGCTCTTGAGACCAAAAAGGCCATGACTTCCACACTCAAATGCCTTTTATTCTAATGGTGTTGTGCAGGATTTTCAAGAGGATTCTGATGATGAGATTGATGAAAAAACTAGTGATGAGTACCTAAATGATTTAAACTTGGAATTCCAAGAAAGGGCACTCCTTGCGAATTCAAAATGTTTTATCAAAAGAAGTCAGTCAAACTTTTCAAAAGCTAAAGCAAATGAAACCATTGAATATTTCAGATGTGGTAAAAAGGGTCATTTTGCTAAAGACTGTTATTAAAAAACCATCTCAGAACCCTCTTATAAATTTTCTGAAAATAGTTCTTTAGGAACTAGCAAGTTTCAACCTAAAATACTTCAGTCAACCCAAAATTTTCAAAACAATAATGTTCAAAAGGGTCAAAAGGACTTTGAGGCAAAATATAGAAAAGCTAAGGCTAAACTTGCCCTCCTTGAAACTAATCCCTCAATGTCTCAGGCTGCTCAAACTTCCAAACCTGTTCAGACAAAGAACAAGGTTCTTGTAGCAGAAGCTTATGACTGGGATGAAGAAGAGGTCTCCTCAGAAGATGAGGAAATTAGAGTAAGTGCACTGATGGCACTTTCTGAAGGTGATCAGCTGGCTGTTAGAAAAAGCCATGCAAGGAATGGAGAATGGGTGAACATAACCATGAAGAAGGTAAATATTTTACTTTCAATTGATGATGATTCTGACTGGCAGTCCTATATGAATTGTATTTGTGTAGATCTTAAGTTTGTAGAAGAACAAAGGCTTAATTTGCTTTCAAAATATAACAATCTTGTACAACAACAACAACAACAAACCCAATCCCGCCGAGGCAGGGGAAATATAACAATCTTGTGTTAGAATTAAATAAGTGTAGAGATGAATTGCTTGTATTAAAACAAGCCAAGTTAGAAACTATTACACTGCAAATTCAAAACACTGAGTTTTTGAAACAAAATCAAACTCTTCAAAATAAACATAACAAAGAAAAGGCTGTCATTGAAAGCTGGACTAAAAAGAACCCTAAAGTCTATGAAACTGTGAGTCTAATTCCTAGTGAAAACAAGAAAATTATAGGAATAGACCCGCTCACTGAACCCCCAGTGATAGTCACATAGAAAAGACTTTTATTCCAGCTGGCATATCTTTTGAGCAGGAAATGGAACCCAAGTCAAATGACTAGATTTCCAGGGACAACCCAGTCAGTAAGTTACCAAACTTTGAGACTGGAAAAATCTTGCTTCCTGAAAGTCAGGCTCTGAAAAATATGCTTGGACTCACTGACCAACCCAGTAGTACTGAGTCAGTCAATGAGTTTGAATCAGAATCATTTACACCACTCCCACCTCTGAAAGTCCTTCAGGGTGCTGCACCAAGCTCAGACCTCACACCATTTGTATACTCTCAGTATTCTCCAAAGGAGATGCCATGAATGGGAATAGCCATCCTGAAAAGGCAAACCCCTGAAGTCTCAGTTCATACTGATGACTCATCAACTTCAGTCCCTTCTAAAGTAAAAACAGAAAGCCCTGACTCAAAAATTGATCAGTTGGCAGATCTTGTCAGGAAGCTGAGTGAGAAGATTGAATCTTCTGAGAAGCCTTCTCAATCCAAGATGAAAGAACCCAAATCAGCTTCCTCAAGCACCAAACCAAAACCCTCCAAACCCCTGAAAAGGTGTGAGCTGTGTCACTATACCAATCATTTCACTGATGATTGCTATAGAATCCTTTACTGCATGATATGCAAAAAGGAAGATCACAGGACCAATGATCACATCAAAGATCGCAAACTTTAAAGCACAGGCTTTAAAATATCCTTCTAATTCTAAACAGAAACAGAAACAAAAGGCCAAGCCTTTTTCACCTTGCCCTCACTGTGGCTTCAATTACCACCTTCCTAAGGATTGTCTAATGGACAACAGTTGTGAAATTTGTCGAGATCACACTCATGACACCTCAGGACATGAGAAGGTCATTCAAACCAGAAGAGGTATGACCAAGTCATCCTCTCAGTCTACTGAGTCTACCTCAGCAATCAAATGCAAAACCTGTGGTAGCTCAGTCCACTTAACCACTGACCATGAGTCAATTGCCATTTTTAAGAAGGCTACTAAAGCCAAGCCCTCCAAGAAGAGGGGTCCTAGAAAGAACTAACTCAGTTTACCATTTGTGCAGAGGCATCCCAGGGAGCCAGTTTGGCATCTAGATAGTGGATGTTCAAGGAGCATGACTGGTGTGAAAGAGTATCTGCACAAATATGTAGAAGAACCAGGACCCAAGGTGGTATTTGCTGACAATTCATCATGTCTCACTGAAGGTTATGGTTCAGTAAACTGTAGTGGTATAGTCTTTACTAGGATAGCTTATGTCAATGGTCTTAAGTACAATTTGATCAGTGTCAGTCAACTATGTGATGCAAAGTACATAGTTCAGTTTGATGATAAACAAGGAACCATCTTCAATGCAAATAAGGAAGTTGTCCTTATTGCACCAAGAAGGCAACATGTTTATGTGTTAGACATGTCCAGTCTAACTCAGAATGGAACTTGTCTCTTTGTTAAGGCCACTGAAACCCTCAACTGCTTTGGCATAAGAGACTCTCTCCCATCTAAACCTCAAAAACATAAACAATCTTGTGAAACAAAACAAGGTCCTTGGCTTACCATCAATTATGTTTTCAAATGATAAACCATGCTCTACCTGTGAAAAAGGTAAACATCATAGAGCATCTTTTAAAATGAAAACAAACTTTTCCATTAGGAACTGCCTTCATCTTCTCCATATGGATCTCTTTGGACCCATCAGTCCTAGATCCATTAACCATGAGAAGTACACTTTGGTCATTGTGGATGAATACTCAAGATACACTTGGGTATACTTCCTGACCAAAATGAGTCAGGCAGCTGAAACAATCATGTCCTTTGTCAGGAACATTGAAAATCAAAATGAAATTAAAGTCAAACAGATTAGGACTGACAATGGGACAGAGTTCAGAAACTATGAACTTGAATGTTTTTGTGATGAGAAAGGAATTTCCCAAAAATTTTCCTCTCCTTACACACCTGAACAAAATGGTGTTGCTGAAAGGAAAAATAGAACACTCATTGAAGCAGCCAGGACAATGCTAAATGGATCAGTCCTTTCCAAACACTTATGGACTGAAGCAGTAAAAACTGCCTGTTACATACAAAACAGATCCATCATTGTCAAGAGACATAGCAAAACCCCTTATGAGTTATTCAAGGGAAGGATCCCTAACATCAACTACTTTCATGTCTTTGGGTGTCCTGTGTTTATTCATAATCACAAGGATCACTTAGGGAAATTTGATGCCAAAGCTGATGATGGATACTTCCTAGGATACTCTCTTGTCTCAAAGGCCTTCAGGGTGTTCAACACTAGGAGACAGCAAACTGAGGAAACATTCCATGTTACCTTTGATGAAAGCACTGAAGCAATCAGTGTCTCTAACACCTCAGTGGAAGAGATAGGCATTGATGATTCATCAAGATACCCTCCTGATGAACATCATCCTGAAAATGATCCTTCCACTCAGTACCAAGCAAATGCTGACATCTCCTACTACATCATCCCTCACAACCTTCCTTATCCAACCATCATTGAGTTTGTTGAAGCACGAAGAAGTACTGATGCAGTCAATCAGTCTGAACAAAGTGCTCAGGAACCAAACAATCTTAGAGATCAGCCAACCCAGTCAGACACTCAAGATCTTGAAGATCATCAGGTGTCTTCACCAGACCCTACCAATCAGGCCTCCACAAGTTCAAATCAGTATCCAAGACCTCAGGACAGTTGGACTAGGTCTCAAGATATAGAACTTGTCAATATAATTGGAGAGCTTACTGAAGGCATGCTCACCAGAAGCATGGCTGCTAAACTAACAGCAGCCTCAGCCAATGAATGCCTATTTGTGGACTTCATCTCCACAATTGAACCCAAAAGTGTCAAAGAAGCACTTAAACATCCAAGTTGGATTCAGGCCATGCATGATGAACTGGAACAATTTGACAGAAACAAGGTGATGACCTTGGTCAAATGTCCTGAAGATGTTTCAGCCATTGGCATGAAATGGGTATTCAAAAACAAATCAGATGAAAATGGCATAGTCATTAAAAACAAGGCCAGACTTGTAGCCAAATGCTATAATCAACAAGAAAGCATTGACTACGAAGAAACATTTGCACCAATGGCAAGGATGGAAGCCATCAGGATCTTCCTTGCATTTGCAACCTACATGAACATCAAGGTGTACCAAATGGATGTTAAAAGTGCATTCTTAAATGGGTTACTGAAAGAAGAAGTTTATGTTCAGCAACCTCCTGGATTTGAAAGCAGTGAGTTTCCTGACCATGTCTGCAAGCTTAACAAAGCCCTTTATGGACTGAAACAAGCACCCAGGGCATGGTATGAAACTCTCTCAGCCTTCCTGATCCAAAACAAATTTTGTCAGAGGCAAGATAGACAACACATTGTTTATCTACAGGACAAATAATGATGTCATACTTGTACAAGTATATGTTGATGACATCATCTTTGGCTCAACAAGTTATAAACTTTGCAAACAGTTAGAAAAACTAATGGAAAATAAATTTGAAATAAGCATGATGGGAGAACTAACTTACTTCCTTGGACTGCAAATCAAGCAGACTGATAAAGGAACCACTATTAGTCAAGAGAAGTATGTTAGAAGCCTACTGAAGAAGTATGAGCTAAGTGACTGTGCCTTAGTCAAAACTCCCATGGTTCCCCCCAACAATCTTGGTCATGACCTCACTGGTAAACCAGTCAATCAAACTCTATTCAGAGGAATGATTGGGTCACTGATGTATCTACTTGCATCAAGGCCTGACATCCAATTCTCAGTATGTTTGTGTGTCAGATATCAATCTGACCCAAGAGAATCTCATCTCATAGCTGTGAAAAGGATACTCAGGTACCTGAAAGGTACTCCAAACCTTGGACTATACTATCCAAAATGCTCAGGCCTTGATCTCAAAGGATACTCAGACCTTGACTATGCTGGATGCAAAATGGACAGAAAAAGCACCTCAGGGTCCAGCCAAATTCTTGGTGGAAAATTAGTCTGTTGGAGTGCTAAGAAGCAACAATCAGTTGCCATGTCTTCAGCTGAAGCTGAATATGTTGCAGCAGCCAGTTGTTGTGCAAATGTACTTTGGATGAAAAGTCAACTCAGTGACTATGGAATCCAGTATAAGATGGTTCCCATCTTTTGTGATAACACAAGTGCAATTGCCATCTCAAACAACCCTGTTCTTCATCAGAGAACAAAACACATTGATATTAGATATCACTTCATCAGGGACCATGTCATGAATGGTGACATAGAATTACACTTCATTCCTACTGAATATCAGCTAGCTGATATATTCACCAAACCATTGGATGAACCAACTTTCACAAGACTGAAAGCTGAATTAGGAATGTTGGATATTGAGAAATAGTCCACTGATTAAATCCATCCAACTAAGTGTAAATTCTGAATACCTCAGGTCCCTGACTCAATGTATTCGTCAGTGAAAAAGATCACTGAATCACCTTCCCTGAACCCCTCAGTGAATGAAAAGTCATTCAGGGTCCTCAAGATGACATTCAATGCTAACTTAAATGCTCTAAGTATCTAGTTAGTAAATGTCCGAGGTTGGTAACTGAATACCTATTTAAAATAGGAATATATGTTCTTTTACCAATTGGGATGCATATCTTAGGCCCCCACTTACCCACTTGGAATTTAATGCCTCCCTTCACACATCATATATTTGTGATGATGTAATCTATGCAAATTACACTTTTTGCAGACGGCACAACTGTTCACCTCGACTGTTGCGCAAAACCTGGGAAAGTGGAGTGGTGGCATTTAATGCAGATCCCAAAACGTTTTATACAAAACGGTTTTTAAATTTCTGAAAGCTTTCGCTTAATGCCTAAACCACCCCTCCTCTCCACTTCGCTATAAATACCCCCAAATAAATCAACACACACACATTTTTAGAAAAGCTTAAGCAAACCCTTGCCCTTTTCTTTCAAAAAAAACTATTGTGTGTGTGTTCTTTATCTTTAGAAAAACCAGACCATCTTTTTTGTCAAAACCCAGACTCTTTTCAAAAATGGCTGCTTCTAAAGCTATCACCAACGCCCCAAATGTGGAATTCACAATGGAGGGCGTGGATATGACCAAAAACAACGTCGTAGGAAGTTTTGCCTACCCCGAAAAATTTTGGGCGTACAAGAATGTAGTCAAATACCTTCAAAACTGCTTTCTTGCTACGGCGTTTACAAAAACCCCCTCAGTCATATATCATGACTTTCTGAGGGAATTTTGGTGTACAGCAGTGGCAACAAGCCCTAAGGACACCAAGGAGTCCATAATTACGTTCTCAGTGATGAATGGGAGAAGGACCCTCTCCCTGGACTACCCAACCTTCATCAAGGCCACAGGTCTTGATTTCATTGAAAATTTTGAGCCCCACCCCACTGACGCAGAAGTAAAGGCTGAATTGCTTTTACTAGGGCCACATGACCCAAAACAACCTGACGTGGCCCCAAGAACCCTCTTGGCCAAAGCGCCTATCATTAAGACCTGGTTCCCTGCTGTCTGGAGGATCCTGATGACCTTTGTCATTCAGGTCCTTGGAGGCAATAAATTCTCCACAGAGCAATTGAATGCATCACAACAATTGATGGTGTTCAGCCTCCTGGAGGGTAGAAAGATAGACATCGGAGAAATAATCTTCCGAGACCTCGTAGCCAAGCTATCAGGGAAATCTAGGAAAAGACACATGTCTTACCCTAGATTCATTTCTTTTGTGCTTCAGGACTTACAAGGCTCTGAATATGTTAGGCCAAACGTTGAGGGATCTAAACCTGACGTCTTACACAAAGCCAACTATTCAAGAGACCTTACTGAGGTACAACCAGTCCCCCTGACCAACTACATGTTGATAGTTATTCAGGGGGCAAATGTTGTCTCACCAGTACCTTCTCCTACAAAGCAGGAGAAGAAGAAAAAGAAGGCAAGGTCCAAGAAGTTGGTTAAAATCAAACCACTCGCCCTTGAGACCTCTGCCTCAAAGCCTCAAGAAAGGCAAACGGCCAAGACCTCTGAGACACCCACTACTGAGACCCTCTTGATCATAAAACAAACGCTAACGGAGGGTACTAAGAAATCATCCTCAGTGTCCTCGGACAAAACCCTTCCACGTGGCTCTACTGACATACACAAGTCAGTGGGGTCTAGAACCTTCACCCTCTCACATCCCGATGAAGGCATTAGTCAATCACAACCTTTGCCTGAGGGAGTACAGGGTCCTAAATCCTCAGTGGAACAGCACTACTCTGTTGAGAAGGAGAACCACACCCAATCACATCCTGCTTACGGTCCTAAGAAATCACACTCAAGATCTCAGGGAGAAACGGTCCCTAAATTCTCAGAAGGGCAGTACAACCCTGATGGGAAGGGGGACCTCAACTAATCATTGCCTCATGATAGTACTGGAGAACTCCCGCCAGTCCTTGAAGGTACTCAAGGGGACAAAGACTCAGAGGGATTAGAACCACCCGCTGATACGGAACCCACAACCCCCCATGGCGAATCCAGTCACTTGGGAACTGACTCCACAGTCCAGGATGAGAAAACCCACTCAGTGCACTTGGAAGGGTCAGGACTTGGCCACAACAAAGGTGAACCCTCTTCTAAGGGGGAGCTGGATTCTACCCCGGTTCCTACTTTGGCGGATCTTCAGAACTTAATAAATGAAGTATCAGACGAATAGATGGTAGATTTTGGGGACGAAGAACTTTTTGGTGCTGGGAAGAAACGGAGACTGATACATACAATTCTCCTCAGCACACTGAACAACCATCCCCTCCTCCTGAGGATCAGCCAAGGCCACTCACCCAACCATCAACATCATTATCATCATCAGGCACCTCATCTGCTCCTGGTACTTCTCAGTGGTTACAGAAGTATGACAATGTTCTTCCACTCATTGAAAGGCAGCTGGTTATGTTCCTCCGCAAAGCCAACCATGCTCTCTTTCGTGAACTTACTGAAGAACAATGGGAACAGCATACTGAAGCAGCAGCCAACTATGCTGATTTCAGGGCTACTGTTGAAGAATCTCAGGGTAAAATGCTTCAGGTCGCCAAACTCACTGACAAACAACTAGGTGACCTGAGGGAATCTCTTGATTATATGGGTACTGAATAGGACAAGCAACTCACCAATATCCTGAAGACTCTTGATTCCATTCAGGAGGAAATGAGAGATGACCCAACCCAGATCACAAAGCTGAAAGAGTACATGGATACTCAGAAGTCCACCTCCACCAACATTGCTAAGCTTCTAAAGCTTCTTCAGGGGGTGGATCTTAAACCCATAAGGTCTCAGCAAGATTTTATTCAACAGTCAGTCACTGATTCCAAAGAGTGCCTGACCCAGCTATCCTTAGCCTTTGATCAGCTCTCCAACAAACATAATGAGATAATCACCCATTACACCACAAAGGTAACTGAACTCACTGACAATCAGGCTACCATGGCAGAAGAAATGTCCACACTCAAGAATGAGACCACTGAAGTCAAGAAAACGGTCTCTAGCATCCTATCAATTCTTCAGGCCTCTCCGGTTACCCCACCTCCTCAGTCAACAGATGCATACACTGAAGTTCTAGCAACTGTTGAGGGGGAGAAACCTGATGAACCTACTCCTGAACCTTCATCTGCGCTTGTTGTTGCTACAATCCCTGTACAACCTGAAGCAACAACAACAGAAGTTATAGAGTCCTCCACCAGTCAACCCCCTCCCATTGACAAAGGGAAGGAAATCATGGTAACTGAAGATCCTCCTCAAATGCAACTAGTGCCGGCATCAACTGAAAGGCGTCCAGACCCTGATGCACCTTTTATGGTTGAATTGGATGGTGGAAGGAAATTCTTTGGAACTTCAGCAGAAGTGGCCATAGTCTTGCATGAACATGACATAAGAAGGGCCAAAGAAAAAGCTGAGCAACTCAACAGACCTGCAATTGTTGAGGTTGCCAAGGAAGTGATCAAGGAGACTGACAAGGTCATCAAGGGGGAAGAATTCCTAAAGCTTCAGGCTGACCTCATTCAGGAACACAATCAGCAGGCCAAGATTAAAGAAGAAAGGAGAATGAAAACCTACGAGAGGTATATGTGGCACATGACAAAGACCAAGGGAGAAGGCACCATCACTGATATGACCATTCACCTGACCAAGCCTATAAGCATAACGGTTCACAGGGGGGCCAAGAAAGTCTGAGGTAAACAAGCCCTTTAAGTTCTCAGACTATGGGCTAAGGGAATTGGACATGATGATGCCCATCCTGAGGAAGAAGCAAGGGAAGATTGTTCCTAGCCTTCTAAAGACCCTGAACCCAAATATGAGGAACTAGAAAAGGTGTCTAAGAGTCTTGGAATTGATCATGAGAAGGCACTTTCTTCTCAGGGACTGTCAATCCCTGAACCTACTCAGAAGATTGGGAGAAAAAGGAAAGCTGTGGAACAGGAGCCTGAAAAATTCATAGATGCCCTTCACTGCGACAGGACTCTACCTCAAGGGGTTAAGTTTGTTCCCAAACAGGTTATCAAGTCTCCTGAGTATGGTATTTTCTTTGTTGATGAGTTCAACCAACCGGCTTATCAGTGAGTCAGTGACATAAACCTTGTGGAAACGACAACTCTTCTTGCATACAAGTTAATGGCACTTTCCATGAAGAGCCCTGAAAATGAAGACTTTGTCAAGCTGATGGATAGGATGATGAACGAGCGACCTGACAAAGAAGTGTTAGTGTCGAAGAAAGCTAAGTTGGAACTCATGGGTATCTTGGACCCTGAGTATGATGTTTAGATGTTAGGACTCTGTAATAATATTAATAAAATGATGGCCCATGTTTTGTTATATCAGTATCCTTTCATAGCTTTCTAGTATATTCAGTATGAGAAGAAGCCCATTTTGCTCACTCACAACTGATCAAACACTTAGGCATAGTTTATATCCAAATAGGGGAAGATTTTTGGGTCCGTCAGTACCCAAGCATCCTGAAAACAGGATTTGAATACAAATTAAGCTAAGTGTTAAACAACCGTAAACACTCTCAAGTCACTGAGTGAACAGTCACTCAGTGAGTTACCTTTAAGATGCTTAGGACGAGTCTAAGAAGAAAGATTCACCATTCAGTGAGGCAGAACTCCCTGAGTGTCACTTAAGCCAGAGAAGAAGGTAATGGGTTCAGTGAGTATTGGAGAAGAACTCACTGAACCTCCAGTCTCCTCAACAACAATAAATGATTGAAGACTGAAGACTGAAGACCTAGACTGAAGAACCTGAAGTCTGAAAGAAAGGCGGGATTATGCGGGAAAGTTTGAAGAGATAAGAAGATGTCTTATCGGGCCAAAAGCAAACTTTTCCTAAACAGCTTAAAGTCAAGATGTGTCAGTTCTGACACTCAGAAAGACCTTTTAGCCTATTCCTATTGGTTCTTGGAAATGAAAAATACTATTGTAGTTGTTAGACACGCTTAGTTATTCTTTTTGTATTTTAATCATAGGTGATCTTTTATACTTGTGTATAAATAGGAACAGATTGAGAAAAGTGGGATAAGTTTTTATGCATTAAAAGCTTAGACTTTCACAAAACCACTTTTCTCCTTCAAAGAGCAACTGCATCCCTGAGATAGCTCAGTGGGTCTTTATTGTTGTCACTTAAGAATAACTTGAGTTTAGAGAGGAGAACACACCATACCTTGTCTATTCAATCCCAAGTGTTTATTCCGCAAACACTTGGGTAATATATTTTTTGATTGATTTCTAATAAGAATTTAAACTTTAAAAAACTTGTTTTTTTATATTTACGTTTTACTTATCAGTGATAATTAATCAATACATTAATCTCAGTCATAAACACAATTAGATTAACTTTGTAGTTACTTCTAAGTGTGTCAAGGGAACAACAGATTAACCCAAGACTAATGCTTCTAAACCCCTTACAAATGTGTCCTAATGATACTTGAATTAACCAAAACAAGTTTTCTTCTTTCCCTTGCTTCCTTGGGGGATCGAATTGTATGTGAGAGTGAGTGATGATATCTTTTTTTTTTTCTTCTTGCTAGTTACTAAAGATATGCATGTATATATATACTTGAGGATTTTCAAACTCATAATAGTGGGTCAAAAATATCAAAGTGGCTAGGTGTGTGATGTTGGCCGATTGGGGGCTAGGAGGGGGGGGGAGACAAATTGGTAGTCAAGCCTCCAAAAACTTGGTCTTGCAACTCCATGTTTTATGACACTTGGTCTAATATTTATTGTAAGTGTAAGATTGTCTAGTAATTATTATGGAACAAGGGGGGCGGCATACTTGTAAAATTAGGAGTAGAAGACTTAATTTTGTACAAAAGTGTAGATATTGTATGTATTGGGTATTAAAAATATGTATTGGTTATCGGTTTGGTGATTAACGTAAGTTACGCGTAATTAAACGTAATGAATAAAGAAATTACATTAGGCGTAAGGAAATATTTTTGGAACTTTGGTAATAATTTAGGAAGTATAAAAATGCGTTAAAAATAATTGTCAGGAGTATTGGGTATATCGGGTGTTTATTTAAATAGCGAAAAGCGTTTGTTTAAGGTAACAATTGTAAATAAATGCAAAGGGAATTGTCTTAGGGATTAACATTTCGAACCGGAGTAGGAGCATGGTACTAGAACGTTGTGGACTAAATATAGCCTAAAGTCCTAGTGCACTTGAAAAGTATTCTAAATTTTACATTGCTTCAAGAAGTTATATGTAAATTGTTCTCAAATAAATATCAAGATAAGTAATTTGAGTTTATTGACTAGTATTGACCTGTAAAATAACGGGTTGTCATAGTCTACCACCTATAAAAATGAATCTCGTCCGCGAGATTCAGTTAGTGTTGGTCGTTGGAATGTTATCTGTAAAGAGATGCGGATACTTTTGACGGATCAGGTCTTCTCGTTCCCAAGTGAACTCGGGACCTCGTTGAGAATTCCAGCGAACTTTGACGATAGGAATTCTACTATGTTTCAATTGCTTGACATCACTATCCATAATTTCTACCGGCTCTTCGACGAAATTAAGCTTGTCATCGAGTTGAATCTCTTCTAACGGAATGATGAGGGATTCGTCGGATAAACACTTCTTAAGATTAGAAACATGAAAGGTATTGTGCACACTATTGAGCTCTGGCGGAAGCTCAAGTCTGTATGCCACTGGACCGATTCTAGCTAGAATCTTAAATGGTCCAATATACCTTGGGTTCAATTTCCCGCGTTTCCCAAATCGTATCACACCTTTCCAAGGTGATACCTTCAACATTACCATGTCCCCAACTTTGAATTCCAAGGGCTTACGCCTCACATCGGCGTAACTCTTCTAACGGTCTTTGGCGGCTTTTAGTTTGTTTCAAATCTGAAAAATCTTCTCGGTTGTCTCGTGAACAATTTCTGGACTGGTAAGTTGAGCATCTCTGACTTCGGCCCAACAGACAGGTGATCGGCACTTCCTTCCGTAGAGTGCTTCAAATGGTGCAGCCTTTATACTTGTGTGATAACTATTGTTGTAGGAAAACTCAATCAACGGCAAATGAGTATCCCAGCTATTACCAAAATCAATCACACAGGCACGGAGCTTGTCTTCTAGTGTTTGGATGGTTCTCTCACTCTGACCATCGGTTTGTGGATGATAGGTTGTGCTCATATCAAGACGGGTTCCAAAGGCATCATTAAGTAATTCCCAAAATCTTGAAGTGAATCGACTATCTCGATCCGAACTGATTGAAATTGGTACACCATGTTTCGAGACTATCTCCTGGATGTAGATTCTGGTTAACTTATCCATCTTGTAGGTTTTCGTAATGGGTAAGAAATGAGCTAATTTGGTGAGACGATCGACGATCACCCAAATCGCATCGTGTTTGCTCAGTGTTTTAGGGAGTTTGGTGATGAAGTCCATAGTGATACGCTCCCATTTCCAATGAGGAATCTCTGGTTTCTATAGTAAACCAAACGGCTTCTGGTATTCAGCCTTAACTTTGGAGCAAGTAAGACATTTGCTGACATAAGTAGCAATGTCGGCCTTCATATTCGGCCTCCAATACAGCTTTTTGAGGTCCTGGTACATCTTATCGGAACCTGGGTGTATGGAATATTTAGACTTGTGTGATTCGTGCATGATCAACTCTCGTAGGCCACCAAAATGTGGTATCCAACTCCTATCTTTGATGCATAACATTCCATCAGATCTTTTAGCAAAACCATTCTTACTTTCTGGCATACCATGAAGATTCTCCTTGGGTCAGTTCTCTGCCTTAAGTGCTTCGGCCTGAGCCTCAAGAATTTTTGATGGGAGAGGTGAACTAATTGTCATACCCAATGATCTTACTCTTAGAGGTTTAAGTCACTCTTTCCTTCTAAGGGCATCTGCGACCACGTTTGCTTTGCCAGGATGATATCGAATCTCGCAATCATAATCACTGAGTAGTTCTAGCCAATGGCGCTGCCTCATATTAAGCTCTTTCTGATCTAAGATATGTTGAAGACTTTTGTGGTCCGTGTACACTGTATACTTAGTACCGTAGAGGTAATATCTCCAAATCTTTAGCGCAAAGACAATCGCTTCTAACTCCAAGTCATAAGTGGTGTAATTCTTCTCATGAACTTTAAGTTGTCGAGAAGCGTAAGCTATGACCTTTTCCTTCTGCATCAGCACAGCCCCAAAGTCCTTTATGCGAAGCATCACAATAAACTACAAAATTTTCCATCCCTTCGGGCAATGCCAAAATTGGCGCACTGCATAGTTTTTGCTTCAACAACTGAAAAGTGGATTCTTGTTTCTCTCCCCATTTGTACTTCTGATTCTTCTACGTTAGCTTGGTCAAAGGCTTCGCTATCTTAGAGAAACTCTCGATGAATCTTCTGTAGTACCCGGAAAGACCTAGAAATTAACGAATCTCTTTGGGAGTCTTAGGTGTTTCCCAATCTTTAATAGCCTTGATCTTAGCTGGGTCAACATGCAATCCCTGGCTATCAATTACGTGCCCAAGAAATTGTACTTTTCGAATCCAAAAATCACACTTAGAAAACTTAGCGTACAACTTCTCGTTCTTGAGTAATTCTAAGAATGTCTTGAGATGTTCTTCGTGCTCTTCCTTGCTTTTAGAGTAGATTAGAATATCATCAATGAACACAATTACAAATTTGTCTAGGTACGGCTTGCACACCCGATTCATGAGATCCATAAATACCGCCAGTGCATTAGTTAATCCAAACGGCATCACTTGAAACTCGTAATGACCATAACGAGTCCTAAAGGCCGTCTTCGGGATATCTCCTTCCTGGACTTTTAGTTGATGATAACCCGATCTCAAATCAATCTTCGAGTAAAAACTGGAACCTTGCAACTGATCGAACTAATCATCGATTCTTGGGAGTGGGTAAGGGTTCTTCACCGTTAACTTGTTCAATTCACGATAATCTACGCACATGCGAAATGATCCATCCTTCTTCTTTACGAATAAGACCGGAGCTCCCCAAGGCTAGGAACTTGGTCTAATGAATCCCTTGTCTAGCAGTTCTTGTAACTGATTAGACAATTCTATTAACTCTGATGGTGCTAGTTGGTAGGGTGCTCTTGCTACTGGTGTCGCTCCTGGCACCAAATCTATCTAGAACTCTACTAAACGGGTAGGCGGTAGTCCAGGAAAGTCTTCGGGAAAGACTTTCGAAAAATCTCGAACAACCGGTACATCTTCCAATCGTTTCTCATCTGACTTCTTTTCGGTTATGTGTGCTAGAAAAGCATGACGTCCCTTCTTTATATACTTTTCGGTCTTGATACATGATATGATGTTTAATCGAGTCCCGCTTCGTTCACCACGGATAATCAAGGTTTCACCATTAAAAGGGAGATGAACAACCTTTTCGTCACAGATGATTTTGGCATGGTGTTTAGATAGCCAATCCATACCGATTATGACGTCAAAACTACCGAGTTCGATAGGCATAAGGTCGATGTTAAATGGATGGTTTTGGAAGTTAAAGGCACAGCCGCGGATTATGGTGTCGGAGCCAACTAAGTTACCATTCGCTAATTCAATGTTGTAGGCGGTGTCTAATGTGGTCGGTGTGATGTTAAGTAAAGGAGCAAAAGTAGTAGACACAAAACTTTTATCGGCACCCGAATCAAATAAAACTGAAGCATAACGACCATTGAGAAGAAACGTACCCGTGACAACATTCTGGTCCTCTGTAGCTTCCCTTTTTCTGAGATTGTAGACTCTTCCCCGAGCTCCATTATTCTGAGTTCCCGTTCCCTGATTCTTCTCCTTTGGGCATTGATTCTTGTAATGTCCTGTTTCGCCACATTCGAAACATGTTCCAGGAACCCTTTGATTTGTTGCAGAAGTAGGAGACCTGCAGCCTTTGGTTAAGTGCTTGATCTTCTTACAATTGCCGCATGGAGTAGGGCAACGTCCAGGATTGTGGTGACATTGGCACTTGTCACACTTTGGAAGGGTTCCTTCATAACCTTTCTTTTCAGTCGGGCCCGCTACATAAGCCTTAACGACTTCTTGTCTTTTGTTGGGTTGTTGTGCTGCATTTCCTCCCTGAGTAGTATCTCATTTTCTCTTGTTGTTGTTACTGTTATGGTAGCGGTTGTTGTTGTTATTGTTGCGGTTACTAGTATTGCCATCTCGAGCAGCCTTTGCTCGCACAATTTGATCCATTAAATTGTGAGACATTCAGATTGTCTCATCCAGAGTACTTGGCTTAGAAGATGTGACATTTCCTTGAATACTAGATGGATGTCCCCAGATGTACCTCTCAATCTTTTTCCGTGTAGTAGAAACCATCTCAGGACAGAGAGTAGCCAATTCATGGTATCGCTTAGTATAAGCTGCAATATCATATCCTTTCACTGCTAAGTTCCAAAATTCAACCTCCATCTTTTGAACCTCATTCCTCGGACAATACTCAGCTATTACCATCTCCTTGAATTCAGCCCATGGTGTTTCAAAAGAAGTATCAATTCCCACTGATTGAGCATAAGCATTCCACCATGATAAGGCACCATCCAACAAGGTACCCGTAGCATATTTCACCTTACAGTCCTCCGCGCAATTGCACATACGGAAAACCGATTCCAACTTCTCGAACCATCGTACCAAACCGACAGCTCCTTCCGCGCCACTGAAAGTCTGCGGCTGGAAACCCGAAAATTCCTTGTAAGTACACCCACGAGCCGTAGGTTCAACTCTAGTTGCCGTTCCACTGGCTTCTCCGGCATTACCACTGTTGCGATGGGTCTCATATTCACCCATAGCAGCAGCAACCTGTGCCGTGACTTGTTGGGGAACGAGTCGATCGATATCAGCTGCACTCATGCTTTGTTTCTTTGGTGGCATTGTTTTTCTAATCACAAGAAACAACAATAATTAGGATCCATAAGTAACAAAGGTCATCACAAGCATATATATATACAGCCATGACATGTGTAAATCACGACAAGATCTACTACAACAATATAGGAATAAATCATGACAAAAATAAATCATGATAGGAATATGATGTGATAAGAGTCATCCATAATAAATCACAATAACCATAATATGTTTTCACCATGAGTAGATACAACCACAACAAGATAAAAATACATCACAACAATGATAAATCATGATAAGTATATGGCGTGATAAGAATCAACCACAATAAGAATAAATCACGACAACCATAATATAGTCACAACATGAGTAGATACAATCACAACATACATGAATATAAAATGAAAAGTCTTGGTTCACATCGACCGATATCATATCATAGCGTAATCAAACAATACATCCCAAAATAACTTGCTACATTGTTGTACAACTAAAAAAAGATCACAAGCGTCATTGCTAATGCCACATACCCCGTGGCTAGGATATAAATACAAAAGCTATCTACGATACTAATCTAGTCTAGGAAATGCCTGATGCACCATCGAGACGGCGCTGGAGCTCCCTGATCTGCTCGAGGAGACTCGCAATCAATGCATCCTGGTCACGTCGTCGCGCCTGCTCATCCTCCACGAAACGCTCAAGTATGGCAATCCGGGAGTGTGCAATGATCTAATGCTCTAGCTGAGTCTCTATAGTCTTAATGCACTCCAAGGGAAGCTCATCGAGATGATCAACTATTCGGTCAATGCGGTCCTCATGGCGAACCATCCTAGCGATCAAGAGTGGAATAGTATGATGGACAGGCTCACCGGTGACCGGTAGGACTCGTGCGGCGGCCATGGCAGAACTCTCTCCTAACTCAAAAGTACTCGGGGTATCCTCATCATATCTCCATGAACTGAGAGTAGGCGGAATGAATGACCACCTGCGGGCGTCAACCCGCCTGTGAATCCTGGGTCGAGCAGAGGCCTCAGCAGCAGCCTCAGCGTAGGGATCAGAAGGTGAAGGTGCTATGGTAAAAGTCCTCTTGCGAGGTGGTAGCAAAGTATCGGGAACATCTCTGGGTAATGGTGGTAGTGGGACTGTTGTAGTATGGTGATAAGTAAATGATGGTGGTGGTGGTAGAGATGATGGTGGTGATGGGAGATGAGATGGAGTAGTAGGTGCTGGTACACGGCTGGGTCGAGATCGTACCCTTTTCCTAGAGGTACGGTGTAACACCTCAACCCGACAAGGGTAAAGATATCACAACAATGGTTTCGTATCAGATCAAAACAAAGCATACCTCTATAGTAATACAAGAATTCTCAAAGATTACAATTGAAATATAGGAACTACAAGGTTACAAAAGAAGCTTCCAGTAAACACAAATTCCAAAATAATAATAACTTCTAATCACTTCTAAGTCCAAAAGTAGCTATCAAGTCTTCTAAGTCCAAGGTACTCTCCACCCATTCCCAGCTTCCTACTAAAACCTGCCGCAGGAAAAGAAATGCGGCTGAGCTACGAGAGCTCAGTGAACAGATATAACGATAACAAACAGTAATAGAGAATAGTACAGAATAACATAAACAAAGGTCAAACAGATATAATATGGTTTAAGGGATAAGTCAATGAATAAGTATAAAGGAAAAAGAAAAGGGATAGTAATCCACCACGAGCCCAGAAACAGATCATATCATATCATAACCGTGTAACCATAAATCTTCATAATCATATAGAGGGGAGACCTCTCAGATAATCAGATAATATGAGGGGTGTCCTCATTCTTCAAATGGAGTAGCTAGCTCCCAGATATATGTGAAAGGCGTGTATTGCACACAAGCACCAGTCACCAGACAATAATAAATCATATATAGTTAATCTACTAAACAGAACAGATCTAGGATTGCAATCCATACGCCCCCCGAACCATATACCAATCATAATAAAGCGCGAATAATCAAATGGGGACGGTGTGAGGAATCACTCACCCACACATGAGTCATGCCAGTGGTGCATCACAGACATGGACATGGAACCCCCATGCCTAGTGTCACAGAGTTTGGCTCGGGTATCAAACTAAGAGTCAGATAACATATCAAATTAGAGTGTCATATCAAAAGGTCCATATCAAACGGGTTCATAACAGATATATCAGATGTAATGCCAAAGGTCCAAATCAGAGTTTACCCGATCAAGGTTCATATTAAGTAATCAAGTCAAGGTTCAGATCAAACGTTCATTTCAAAAGTTTCTATCAAAAGTCCATTTTAAGCAATCCTTTATTCATGATTTTCATAAAACGATCCTTTAAAGTGGTTGTTATAAAGATAGTCTTCGAAATATAGTTTTCATAAAAGTTAGTAACATTTTATAAAAGTAGTTTCGCATCATTTATAAACATCCTTTTTAAAATGGTTTTTCTCAAAACATTTCCATGGTATAATTAAAAAGGTTTTCATAACATAGGTTCATAACAGAGGTCATATCAAATGGAATCAATAGAGGAGGTTCAAGCAAAGGGAATCATAGCAATGGCATCAGATCAGAAACTAACGGATCAGAATATGCAAGAGATCATGAGAAACCTTATAAGAAAGGTCAGAATATCTGTACCTTATTACGAATGCAAGAACACAAGAGTAGCAAAACTGACAGGGATCAAATCACTCCCTCTTCGAACCTAAAGGAGTAGAAGACAGAATTACTATTTTTAGTTATCCTTCCGTTTTAAGTAGCTTTCCAGATTTAGCAAGTTTCCACTTTAAGTAAGTTTACTCATTTTAAGTGATTCTTCATATTTAGTAACTCTTGTCATTAATATTCCCGTTTAATCAACTTAAAGTATTTAATGACGACCATTTTAGTAGTTTAAGGTTCATAAGGTTATTTTCATACAATTAAGGTCATTATGGTAGTTTTACAAATTTGAGGGTTTATTAAGTAATTATGATAAGTTTAAGGACCATTATGCAATTATCATCAATTTAGGGTATAAAGTGTAAAGTTACAGGTTCTTACAAGTTAAGTCCTTTAGTATTAGCAAAATAACAATTTAGACCCTTTAGTATTAGAACATAAACAATTAACACCTTTTAAATGTCATATAACACTTTATCAGGTTTTAGGTATGATCTGGACCTGTTTCAAATAATTTATAAATTATAGTAGAACTTCGAAATAAAATCTACAAAAATTCACAGAGATACCTAAATGTCCCTAGTATTTTATCTAATTTTTCCAGATTTTATTAACTAGTATAGATAAGAATGAAAATTCCATATCCCTAACCTGTCCCAGAATCGTATCTGATGAAACACCCGAAAAGAAATTAATTATTTACCCCATCAATAAAATTTATAAAATTCTATAAAAATTCCAGTAACTAGTAGACATCTCAAATATTACTCAATTCAAAGTAAACCTTCAAATTCGACACGGTTTGTAAATTAAAATTCAAAAATCCAGACTGATTTTCCAGACATACGAATTCGATTTGACACTTAATTTTATAAAAATCAAAAAGTAACCTTCCAGGCCTCTAAAAATTACAAGATAAATTTTCCCAGGTATCTATTTCATTGAATTTAGTTTTAGACTCTGAAAACACCCAAAAACACGTTCACATCAATTAGATACATTCGAGTTATTTGGGCCCTTATTTCTGGACAGCACTGTTGTTATCATAATTTCATGTATAACTTATTTTAGGGCTTATATCTTAATGCAAGATCTTCATACATGGTTCCAAAACACATTATACTGATTATTACACATCATAAACATGTCCATAATCATTTAGATCTTAGATTCATACTCAATTCGATTCATACCTTTTTAGGGTTTCATTATTTTATGTGAGTTGGCTTATGATTTCATGTAACTTGTTCTCTTATTTAATGAGCATGGATCGACAAGAATCAACAAGGATTAAAACAAGAATCCACAAGATGAGTAGAATTGAACAAGGATTATAAGAGTTACCCTTGTAGCGTGATCACACGAGGAGGAAAAACAAAAGGTCGATCACCATAGAAAGCTTACAGCCAATACAAACCCTAACAAACCTTCGAACAGTCTCAATAGAACACTCAAACAATACACCAATTTGTACCTACTAAAACGCCACGATAGGGCCACCAAAGAAGCACAAGATAACCTCCTTGCTGCCTTGTTTATGATCGAACAACGGGAGAAGAAGGATAGCAGCAGCAGATCGACAGAATAAGAAGAGCAGAAGTCGACAATTGGTTTTAGGGTTTCAAAATAAAATTGGTATTAAAAGTTTGTAACAATCGTGACTTTGATTGGGTTTAATAAGGAAGGGATAAATTTTCTTATGGGCTTGTTATTAATCCAAATTAATGCATGATTATCTCATGATATGGGCCAAAATTTTAAAGTGTAACACATAAAAAGAATTCGACTAGCTTAGCTTGGATGTAGGATTTTTTTATTTATTTGTATATTTACTTATAGTGAAATGTTTTATTTGATTAATCTTATTAGGTAGTCATAAGGTTTTATTTTCTTTAGGTTAAGCTCAAATGATGTCACTTATATAATTTTCATAAGTTCTTAATATTTTAAATTCGAGGGTCTTTTTGTCATTTCGGATTGTTGAAATTTTAGGGTTTTACAATTCTTCCCCTCTAGAAGAAAATTTTCGTCCTCGAAAATTGAAGTCGCAAAGTTAAACGAAGTCGCAGCAAGTCGCAAAAGGTCATCACAAACATATTCACGCCCGAGGAGGTTCTTCCAAAAAGATCTTCAGACCAAAAGTTCCTCATGACTCAATCAAAACAAGGTGGGTTTCAACTTCCTCAGAAGAAGACAAATTAGGTTGATTCCGATCCAAAGACCATGCAACAAAATGGAGGGTAGGTGAATCTTCTGGAAAGCTCTTATGGAATACGAACAAGATTTCAAATCAAATTGACTGTATCAACAGTGGAGAGCTCTACAAAGAACCATACAATATAAAATGGATGATAGGCGAATCTTCTGAAAAGCTTATATGGAATACAACAGAACTTCAAATCAGATTAACTGTACCATCAGTAGAGAGTTCTACAAGGAGTTCAAGATATATAACTGAGGTCAACGGAATGCAAAACGAGAGTCCAAACTCATCCAGGTATCTAATGAACGAAAGCAGAGTACACGCGTAGGTAGAATGAACCTAATGTCTCATTAATCACGGATAAACCAACGGAGATCAGATTCTAAACTTCTTAGGTACTCCCCCAAGATATCCTATGGCCACAATGAGTGCACGTTATATGGTGTAAGTATTATCACGTTGATCAGGCGTCATAATACTAGCACCACATAAATATGCCTTCATGATGATCATACTTTATCTCAAGTCGTAATCAAAACCACCTATCTTAATCCACCTAGTACTTCTACAGTCTCAGAGGTCATCAAAATCAAACACCATAACTAAGAGGAGAACGAACTCCTTGAAGGAGTTAACGGAAGTCCCAGAATGTCTATCAGAATTTGATACGTCGTTTAAAAGCATCAGATCGTCCATCATTAATCAAATTTCACATAACAAAACCATCGTCCAGCATACGCAGAATGAACACCGAGCGGAATTAATAACAGGGAACATAACTCATTCAAGGGATCCTATCATCAGGTAACGAAAATTTGAGTAGGTCAAGAGGAAATGAATTATGTCATCCATAGCTTCATTCTTCACAAAATCAACTCTTCCAAACACAAACGTTCGCTTCAGAATTATCGTCCATTAAAATACATGATCTTAAACTTCTTCCAAGTCCATGCAGTCTATCGTATGATCCTAGGGTGAAAGGAAATATAAACTCGAGTCTGGTCCTTCAAGCCTTCGGCACTTCTTCTTGGAACTGTGGTGTAGTAACGTGAATCTCCGGTATGGTCGTTGTGCATTCTTCCATTCGCGAGTCTGCTTCTGCTCTCAATTCATCTCAGTACAACTAAAGTGAATAGAGAAGCAAGACTGCGTGTCTTTGGCAGGTCTTCTCACACCGTTCGAAATTTGCCGACTCAAACTGCTGTCGTCACCGGGTGCGTGGTAGTGTTGTCTGCTACAATCTCGGGACGCCAATCCAATCTACTCTTCTCGAACAAAGGGTCACTTTACAAAATGATCTACCTGTTCCTCTTCGTGCCTAACACTGAAATGCTTCCCGGAGGTTACTCTCAAATAGTTATCTCTTTTCTTAGAAGTTTTTGTGGTTGCTTCTTCAGTCCTTCAAACACTAAGTGAGGCCGTCTGATATAGAGTTTACAAAGATAGAATAAATCACTCATTGACACGCTGAATTGAAAGATGGTCATGGTAGTGATACGATTAGGTTTACGATAGTCGATACTCCAAAGTTTTCTCTTTCTTCTTCACAACTAACAGGGTATTCAAAATGAAACACTGAGGTGAACAAAATCATATTCCATCATCTTCTCCAATTTCTCAACTTTTATGGCATCTTGGTCCGTCAACTGAGATTGGTTCAAACTTCATTCTACTTCTCAAACAGGAGGGAAACCCAAGAGTTCCATCGGAGAACACCAGAAAATTTGCACAACAAAACTTCCAATGCCAACGTTTTCTAAGAGTGGATACAAATAAGTGTCAGGGGACAATTATCAATCAACTGAGACCGAGGTAGGTGTTTCCATAGCAGCGTTAACAGATTTGAGCGGTTACCGGTATCATAATGAAAGTGGGATGAAACATATTACTAAAGGTCACAAATCAGATACGGTAGTCCCTGGCAGCGTATGAGGGCCAGCCAATCCATAATTTAAAGGCCTCAAAATCGAATATGTCAAAAGTAAACGGATTCGTAGGATGAGTACGGTCGCCAAGCCAGCCGGATAGTTCATATATCAAGGTCAAGTACATGGTTCATCAAAGTGTGGAGATAGATAAACGAACAATTCAAGGTGTTGGAGTCTTGTTTAGCTCTTTAGCATAAGTGGCAGGTAGGTTGTGAGTCATCGGAAATACAAACATCGTATAACTGTCAAGAGTGAGGCATATCGAATATCAGTTATCAGTTTCATCATGCTCAGTTAACCATTTCTCATCGAGACAAAATTATTTGTCATATCCATGGCTAATAATCACCAGAGTTCTCATAGGAGTAGTAATGGATTTCGCAAGGACAGAGTAATATCAGATGATACATTTTATATCCAGCACGGGTAATTTAATTTACAGAATGGGTCAAACACATTAAGGTCAAATGACCTTCGGGATGGTCAGAGGAGTATTAAACTGCTTATCAAACAGGTCAGAAATGAAAATCAAAACCAGGTAGGGATAGCAAAAGTTTAACAATCGGGAATCATGGTAGGGGATTTCAAAATGGTTTTCAAACACCGAAGGTGAAACATAGGAGGGTAGTCGTCAATGATCAATCAACCTATCCTTTATCAGAATAAAAAATCAAAGTTAACTATTCAATGAAAACAGATCGACAACGCAAGTCTTATCGTTCAGAAGTGAGAGAAAAACATTCTTATACTCGTGGTTAAAACACCACCAGACTTCTCATGGAAACGGAGATGTTTAAGACGAACTCAGATAGGGTCAGAAGATTCATAGATTATCAAAAGCAAGTAACAGAATGTATCAAGTAGGTTATCGTCATGGAGATTCTCAGAATACCCGAAGAGACATCAAAATGATTAATAAAAGAATCAGAGGTCGGAGTCGGAATCTTAGGTGGTGCAAAGCGTGAGCTTTCAATCTCCAAAAGTGATCTTAACAAACAGGGCATAAATCAGAGTGATGCGGAAGTAATGATATTTAAACAAAAGCCTTATAGTCTACCCATTCCTCACTGGTCAAAACTTAAGTTCCTATAGGGAAATCCTAAAGCAAATCTTAAAAGTTATCTTATGAGCGCCTACAGTGGAAACTTAGTAGTCCAAACTTCACAGGTCAAGGGTAATGTATTACGAGTCGCAGCCTGTCTCTCTGATACCATAAATTGTAACACCTCAACCTGACAAGGGTAAAGATATCACAACAATGGTTTCGTATCAGATCAAAACAAAGCATACCTCTATAGTAATACAAGAATTCTCAAAGATTACAATTGAAATATAGGAACTACAAGGTTACAAAAGAAACTTCCAGTAAACACAAATTCCAAAATAATAATAACTTCTAATCACTTCTAAGTCCAAAAGTAGCTATCAAGTCTTCTAAATCCAAGGTACTCTCCACCCATTCCCAGCTTCCTACTAAAACCTGCCGTAGGAAAAGAAATGCGGCTGAGCTACGAGAGCTCAGTGAACAGATATAACGATAACAAACAGTAATAGAGAATAGTATAGAATAACAGAAACAAAGGTCAAACAGATATAATATGGTTCAAGGGATAAGTCAATGAATAAGTATAAAGGAAAAAGAAAAGGGATAGTAATCCACCACGAGCCCAGAAACAGATCATATCATATCATAACCGTGTAACCATAAATCTTCATAATCATATAGAGGGGAGACCTCTCAGATAATCAGATAATATGAGGGGTGTCCTCATTCTTCAAATGGAGTAGCTAGCTCCCAGATATATGTGAAAGGCGTGTATTGCACACAAGCACCAGTCAAACAGACAATAATAAATCATATATAGATAATCCACTAAATAGAACAGATCTAGGATTGCAATCCATACGCCCCCCGAACCATATACCAATCATAATAAAGCGCGCATAATCAAATGGGGACGGTGTGAGGAATCACTCACCCACACATGAGTCATGCCAGTGGTGCATCACAGACATGGACATGGAACCCCCATGCCTAGTGTCACAGAGTTTGGCTCGGGTATAAAACTAAGAGTCAGATAACATATCAAATCAGAGTGTCATATCAAAAGGTCCATATCAAACGGGTTCATAACAGATGGTTCATAACAGATATATCAGATGTAATGCCAAAGGTCCAAATCAGAGTTTACCCGATCAAGGTTCATATTAAGTAATCAAGTCAAGGTTCAGATCAAACGTTCATTTTAAAAGTTTATATCAAAAGTCCATTTTAAGCAATCCTTTATTCATGATTTTCATAAAACGATCATTTAAAGTGGTTTTCATAAAAATAATCTTTCAAAACGGTTGTTATAAAGATAGTCTTCGAAATATAGTTTTCATAAAAGTTAGTAATATTTTATAAAAGTAGTTTCGCATCATTTATAAACATCCTTTTTAAAATAGTTTTTCTCAAAACATTTCCATGGTATAATTCAAAAGGTTTTCATAACATAGGTTCATAACAGAGGTCATATCAAATGGAATCAATAGAGGAGGTTCAAGCAAAGGGAATCATAGCAATGGCATCAGATCAGAAACTAACGGATCAGAATATGCAAGAGATCATGAGAAACCTTATAAGAAAGGTCAGAATATCTGTATCTTATTACGAATGCAAGAACACAAGAGTAGCAAAACTGACAGGGATCAAATCACTCCCTCTTCGAACCTAAAGGAGTAGAAGACAGAATTACTATTTTTAGTTATCCTTCCGTTTTAAGTAGCTTTCCAGATTTAGCAAGTTTCCACTTTAAGTAAGTTTACTCTTTTTAAGTGATTCTCCATATTTAGTAACTCTTGTCATTAACATTCCCGTTTAATCAACTTAAAGTATTTAATGACGACCATTTTAGTAGTTTAAGGTTCATAAGGTTATTTTCATACAATTAAGGTCATTATGGTAGTTTTACAAATTTGAGGGTTTATTAAGTAATTATGATAAGTTTAAGGACCATTATGCAATTATCATCAATTTAGGGTATAAAGTGTAAAGTTACAGGTTCTTACAAGTTAAGTCCTTTAGTATTAGCAAAATAACAATTTAGACCCTTTAGTATTAGAACATAAACAATTAACACCTTTTAAATGTCATATAACACTTTATCAGGTTTTAGGTATGATCTGGACCTGTTTCAAATAATTCATAAATCATAGTAGAACTTCGAAATAAAATCTACAAAAATTCACAGAGATACCTAAATGTCCCTAGTATTTTACTTAATTTTTATAGATTTTATTAACTAGTATAGGTATGAATGAAAATTCTATTTCCCTAACCTGTCCCAGAATCGTATCTGATGAAACACCCGAAAAGAAATTAATTATTTACCCCATCAATAAAATTTATAAAATTCTACAAAAATTCCAGTAACTAGTAGACATCTCAAATATTACTCAACTCAAAGAACACCTTCTAATTCGACACGGTTTGTAAATTAAAATTCAAAAACCCAGACTGATTTTCCAGACATACGAATTCGATTTGACACTTAATTTTCTAAAAATCAAAAAGTAACCTTCCAGGCCTCTAAAAATTACAAGATAAATTTTCCCAGGTAGCTATTTCATTGAATTTAGTTTTAGACTCTGAAAACACCCAAAAACACGTTCACATCAATTAGGTACATTCGAGTTAGTTGGGCCCTTATTTCTGGACAGCACTGTTGTTATCATAATTTCATGTATAACTTATTTTGGGGCTTATATCTTAATGCAAGATCTTCATACATGGTTCCAAAACACATTATACTGATTATTACACATCATAAACATGTCCATAATCATTTAGATCTCAGATTCATACTCAATTCGATTCATACCTTTTTAGGGTTTCATTATTTTATGTGAGTTGGCTTATGATTTCATGTAACTTGTTCTCTTATTTAATGAGCATGGATCGACAAGAATCAACAAGGATTAAAACAAGAATCCACAAGATGAGTAGAATTGAACAAGGATTATAAGAGTTACCCTTGTAGCGTGATCACACGAGGAGGAAAAACAAAAGGTCGATCACCATAGAAAGCTTACAGCCAATACAAACCCTAACAAACCTTCGAACAGTCTCAATAGAACACTCAAACAATACACCACTTTGTACCTACTAAAACGCCACGATAGGGCCACCAAAGAAGCACAAGATAACCTCCTTGCTGCCTTGTTTATGATCGAACAGCGGGAGAAGAAGGATAGCAGCAGCAGATCGACAGAATAAGAAGAGCAGAAGTCGACAATTGGTTTTAGGGTTTCAAAATAAAATCGGTATTAAAAGTTTGTAACAACCGTGACTTTGATTGGGTTTAATAACGAAGGGATAAATTTTCTTATGGGCTTGTTATTAATCCAAATTAATGCATGATTATCTCATGATATGGGCCAAAATTTTAAAGTGTAACACATAAAAAGAATTCGACTAGCTTAGCTTGGATGTAGGATTTTTTTCATTTATTTGTATATTTACTTATAGTGAAATGTTTTATTTGATTAATCTTATTAGGTAGTCATAAGGTTTTATTTTCTTTAGGTTAAGCTCAAATGATGTCACTTATATAATTTTCATAAGTTCTTAAAATTTTAAATTCGAGGGTCTTTTTGTCATTTCGGATTGTTGAAATTTTAGGGTTTTACATACGGAGCATGATAGGGCTATTCTCGTGTAGCCGATAGCGGCGACCAATGGGTATCTGGTTCGGCCGCACTACAGGGATGCGCCTAGCACGACGTACTGGAGGTGAAACTAGTGGTGATGGTACAGGTGGTGTAGATATGGTCTCATCGTCCTCAAATGGCTCAGTCTCCGCAGAGGCATCGCCAGAGGGTGCAGGAACTGGAATGGCTGGTAGTATCGAAACAGTGGTGGATGATAATGAATCCTCCATGTTTGAATCCGAGTCAAGGATAATGGGATGAGTAGGTGAAGACATGTCGCTGTAAACCAGGTCAATATAAATATATAAGTATAAGTAACTTATATAAAATAAGTAATTTAAAGCAAGTATCGTAATCGTATACACATCATGATGTTGTGAAGTGTCGTAACCTAGTGGTTATAGTCTATGGTCAATGATGCATCCTAGTTCTCTATAACCTTGGCTCTGGTACCAATCTGTCACACCCCCAAAATTTGGATTGCAGCGGAATGGATTCCGGGGGCGTAACGTTCATGGATAACAAAGTACAAGGAAATAAAGAATGACCTCTAAGTGAGTCATTTTAAAACAAGCGTTTGATTTAACATAATCGTTTTACAAAACATTAATATCAGAGTTCACCATCAAATGTAAGATTTTAATACATAACCAAAAGCTAAATAATACAAGAAAATCTTCATCATGATATGCGTTCCAAAATGTGACTCTAGAGTGCTCCATACATAGGTGGTTATTATCGTCTAGTTACCTGAGAATACACGCTAAAAAGGTCAACATAATTGTTAATGAGATCATAGGTAAGTAAACAAGTAAAGTGCAGACCACAAGATTTTAATAGCATGATAATCACAACAAATATAACGTCATAGCCAAAAATAATATACAGTGCCCTAATCTCATGACCCCGAAGCTCAACGTAATGGTATGCAATCAAGCATAATAATAATCAATGCCCCAAATAAGTGTTTGCCAGACACTCGTAAATAATCCGAATGATATGCGTCCGTTTGACAGGTTGGCGCGACCAACTCGGACGGGGGTGTTAACCCAAATAGATCTATTCATAACATCCGCGCTTACAAGTAATTAACGGTTCATGATTCAAGGGGACTTTAATGGCAATGCGGTAACTTAGGCAAAGTAATGGTTTTTAGTACTTGTGTCCAAAAAATAAGCAATGTATTCCCGCCCCGAGGGTTTAGAAATCATGTACAAATAATGTAAAAACTGGGGCTATGAAACTCACCTCAGTTATCAAATCTCGATTAGAAATACGGTAAACTGTGAACAAAGGTCCGATAACTCTAATCGCAACCTAAATAAATACCATGTCTTAGGTTTGAAAACAAGGTCGTGCATGCAAGTTCGTATACTATTATATCACTTGTACATGTTTGTTATAACATTTATCGACAAAAGTATAGTTGCGTCAATGTGTCTATTTATTAAGCAAAGTAACCCTTTTTAGAAAACGTAACTAGTTTACCACGGAATTAAACTACGGTCGTCTTGTTAATAAATATTTTTGAAAACCTCTAACGCGCCTAACAAGTATACCTAACGTTCTACCATTTTTGTTTACGTCATTTTAGCTAAAACAAACTCTAAAGTGTCCAAAATCTATGTTAAAATTTCTAACAGCTTCTAATAGCAAAAATAAAAGTTGTCAAGTATTTACATTTCGTCGCAACTTCACTAGGCCATAACTCCCTCGTCTTAGCTCCGATTCTTAAGTTTTATATATCCCCGGGTTCGTGCTTAAGTATACTAACATGTTTTTAGTGTCTCGGCTAGCCTAGATAACTTTTAACATCAGTTTTTACCTCTTGAAAATTCCCATCAGCATCTATATTTTCAGAAAATTTATTTTCGTCGCACAACTTAAAACTAACGTATCTTCTTTGTTATAAGTCCGTTTTAACTCATTCAAGCGGCTACGTTTTCGTTATAGAGTCTATTTTCTATATTTCTAGCCTAATCTTATCAACAAGTTACTGATTTTTCTGGGTGAGGTCGAATGGGACAGCCTCTTTTCTAAAAGTGTCAAAACACGTTTCCTAGCCTTCTAGTTATCCAAAACCGCTTAACAACAACTCCCAAACTAATCCTAACTCTTCCACCAATTTCTCAACATGTCAATAGTGATTTAACAATAAACTTAGCAATATGAAAAGTTCAATTCATTATAAATAAAGCATTCACCAAAACTAGTTAAGTTACTTACTAGCTCATATGTCATGTTTTAATTTTTACATCTTGTCAAGACTCATAACCAACTAGTTTATTCATGATAGAAATATGTTTAAGACATAGTCATTAGTTATAACCTCATTGTGGTTATAAGGTTTTACAAACATGTACAAAGTGATAAACAAGTATATGCAACTTGAGACTAATATCATGATATAAAGAGTGTGAAATTTATGGAAGTAAAGTGTTACTTACTTAAGATGATTAGTATGATGAGGAGGTAATTTACTTGACTAACCCAATACTAATGCTTCTAAACCCCTTACAAATGTGTCCTAATGATACTTGAATTAACCAAAACAAGTTTTCTTCTTTCCCTTGCTTCCTTGGTGGATCGAATTGTATGTGAGAGTGAGTGATGATATATTCTTTTTTTTTTCTTCTTGCTAGTTACTAAAGATATGCATGTATATATATACTTGAGGATTTTCAAACTCATAATAGTTGGTCAAAAATATCAAAGTGGCTAGGTGTTTGATGTTGGCCGATTGGGGGCTAGGAGGGGGGAGACAAATTGGTAGTCAAGCCTCCAAAAACTTGGTCTTGCAACTCCATGTTTTATGGCACTTGGTCTAATATTTATTGTAAGTGTAAGATTGTCTAGTAATTATTATGGAACAAGGGGGCGGCATACTTGTAAAATTAGGAGTAGAAGACTTAATTTTGTACAAAAGTGTAGATATTGTATTTATTGGGTATTAAAAATAGGTATTGGTTATCGGTTTGATGATTAACGTAAGGTACGCGTAATTAAACGTAATGAATAAAGAAATTACATTAGGCGTAAGAAAATATTTTTGGAACTTTGGTAATAATTTAGGAAGTATAAAAATGCGTTAAAAATAATTGATAGGAGTATTGGGTATATCGGTTGTTTATTTAAATAGCGAAAAGCGTTTGTTTAAGGTAACAATCGTAAATAAATGAAAAGGGAATTGTCTTAGGGATTAACATTTTGAACCGGAGTAGGAGCAAGGTACTGGAATGTTGTGGACTAAATATAGCCTAAAGTCCTAGTGCACTTGAAAAGTATTCTAAATTTTACGTTGCTTCAAGTAAGAAGTTATATGTAAATTGTTCTCAAGTAAATGTCAAGATAAGTAATTTGAGTTTATTGAATAGTATTGACCTGTAAAATAGCGGGTTGTCATAGTTTGAAAGTGGTGTTTTAGTTGGTTTTAAGTTTAGATGGTTGAGTGTTTGAAACTTTTAAATTGTGATATTTAAATGATTAAAGTCTCTTGATAATTTTTTAATCTTTTTGAGGGATTTAAAATTGAATAAAAGTCTTTAAGTCAAGATATCGCAACAAAGTCTCATGAACAGTAACTATCGCAACTTTCTGGTGAAAATTGGGCAGAGTTTTCTTTCGTAAAACGTGGGTAAAAGTAAGTCTCGGAAGATCAGGTGTCGCAAAACTTGTGCTATCACAACAATACAAGAGTTATCGCAACAATTTCTTGCGGCTTGGACAGAGTTTTCTTTTGCAAACAGTGGGTAACCAAAACCTTCGCAAAGCAAGTATCACAACAATTTCTATCGCAACCCAAACTACTGCTATCGCAACTCAAACCAACTGCTATCGAAGTCACCTATCGCAACCAAAGACAGCTATCGCAACTGTTTCTAAGCCAAGTGTTGCAACAAAACCCTCAATTTTGCGAACAAAATTTTACGAGAAAAATGCTAAACCCTATTTATACGAGAAAAATTACACTTTTTCAAAAACCCTTAAACCACGATTTTAGCCTAAATCTTCACCAAATTCATAAAATTTTTGTATAGAATGATAAAAGCTCTTTCTTTTTCCACAAATATGTTATCCTAACACACATTTTATAAGATTAAACACGTTTAAGAGTAATCTTTATACTACGTATGAGAGTAAAGATATTCTAGAGAGAGAAAGTTCTTTAATTCTATAAAACCAAAACTTTTACTACTAATGAAGATTAAAACAACACTAAAACACAACTACGTGAAACAACGAATCATATTTGGCTCTTGATACCAATTGTTGTTCCAATAATATCACGTCTACTCTAATAATCTTAGTGAGATAAAGTGGGTGTGGACACTTTAGTTTAGAGAGAGAAATGAGAGAAAAGAAGGAAAGTCTCGCATTGATACTAGAAAGAACACACACCTCATAACCCATGAGGTAAGGGGTATTTATACCCATACATAGTCAAGCATACTATCACAACTATACAAGTGTTGTGATAGTGTTATGATGTCGCAACCACACAATGTTACACAATATACCATATACTAATACAAAAGATAAATAAAAGTCACTGCATTAATGATTTACACTTTTTGTGTTCCAACATTAAATAAGCTCAATTGTTAATCAAGCTTATTACGTAAATAACCCATTTAATAAACTTTACCGCTTAAAAACAAAGCCAAACACATAAACCTACGCCCCTTAAACACAAGCAAACTTTACAAAACACTCACACAAATTAAAAAAAAAAAAAAGTGGTTTGGTGGTGTGGATAACCAAACGCTACCCAAATTTGGTGCTTTAAGTGTTATTGTGTTACAGTGTAATGTTGATGACGTGTGGTGATGGTGCTACGTCACCCCAACCACGTGTTATGGTTTCATTAGGCTAATCACAGTGGGACGGAAAACATCGGTCAACTTTTATAGTCGACCGATATTACTATCGGTCGAGCCCAATGTGGTAATATCGGTCAAGATCGGTCGAGCATGGGAATCGGTCTAGATTTCGACCGAGTTTCATACTTGCCTTTTTTTTTCCCTTTCATTCACAGATGGTAGCATGCAATACTGCCCTGTTGCTCTTGACTCCTGTACTTGACCACCACATATGGATCAATGTTATCTACACCGAAAAAGAATAAAGTTAGCTGGTGCATAATTCCTTACAGAACATGTAAATCTATTGCTTCAGCCTCATAATAACATATAATGGGCCGAAAGAATCACTAGCATTATGTTATGATTAATAATATATGTTTAAATGGTTTTCCTCATCAGAAGATGTGTTTGAAATTGCTTATAAAGTTATAATAAGTTCGTTAAAATAAGCATGCACCAAGATATATATAATGAGAAATGATTTCTTCAACTGTCAAACTTTGCATGACATCTTCTTGATGACTGATGGCATGCATGCATGGGTGAAACTTTGCATGGCCTCTTCTTGATGACTAATGGCATGCATGCATGGGTGAAACTTTAATGAATTTTAAATTTGTAGTTTTAAATATTTTAATTAAAAAAAAAAAACTCGGTCATCGACTGTGACACATGGGTCATGTTTTGTTACCGGAGAGAAAAAACTGATGTGACAGCTGATGACCTGGATCACCACTGTGCATACCCTTAGTTATTAGTGGTCTAACATGTACTTTACTTATATTGTTGAATGATTTAATTGCAAATTTGGTTCTTAAAGTTTACACGCATTCACTCATTTCGTCCTTTTTTCAAACTTGCTGCAAGGTTTGCCTTTATGGTTTTACAAATCTTGTGTCGTTATTCCTTTCCACCAAAGTTCGTTAGATTTTCTCGTTGTGTACCTCACGTGCTAAAATCATAAGGGTATTTTGTTCTTTTACACATAGTCATCTTTAACCTCTCATTTATCCTTAAATATCTATTTTTTTTTTCCAAGTCATAACAACAAAACCCAACACAAGCTTTAAACCACTATCAAATTGAAAATACAAAACACTCAATCTTCATTTTTTAATAAATAAATAACAATGAGCACTTTCTCTTTAAACAACAGGTCTCAAACATCTGATGTGATATTTGTATGCAACAAAGCACACAATAACTTAATAAGGTTTAGTTGTGTTCAATTCGTTAAAACCTTAAACCAATTTGTGAAAACCTGAAATCAATTCTAAAATTTTACATGATTGTTGATATATGGATCTCGTTACATATTTGACATAGAATGTAGTCCTTAACGCACCTCTTTCGGCCCACGATTGCCGACCTGCAAGCTCATGAGTTTTTTTTTTTTTTTTTTTTTTGAAGATGATGGTGGTTGTGGTGGTGATGGTGGTTGAGTGATGGAAAGTGTTTTGCTGGTGTAAGGGTTAAGGAGTGTTTGACAAATTTCTAGGTGTTGTGTTTGTTTGTTGATAGGGCTGAGCAAACCACCCGAACGGACCGGACCAACTGACGGACCGACCGACCACATTCGGTCCGGTCCTCGGTCTCGCCTTTTGGGCTAATTCGGTCTCGGTCTTGGTCAGTCCGGACCACAAACTGACTATTTTGCCTTGTTGGACCGGACCGACCACATACGGTCCAGTCTTCGGTCTCGGCTTTTCGGCTAATTCGGTCTCGGTCTTGGTCGGTCAGGTCCGGTCCGGGACCGATGCTCAACCCTATTTGTTGATAATTTTGGTTAAGAAAGTTAAGATAGTTAAAGTTATTTATAGACATAATTTAGTTTGCTTTGATTTTTAGTTTTATGTGATACATGAATGTTAATATGAAGTATTAATTAAATTTAAAGAAAAATAGATATATTGAAGAAAGATCTAAGATTAAAGATAGATGGTGTAAAAACAAAACTAGAAAACAATTTATTGCTGAAGATTAAATAAATATGAAAAGACAAAAATATTTACTCCCTCCGTCTCAAAATTATTGTCATAAGAGAGAAATCACATAGTTTAATAAAAATGGGGTCGCTTTAGTTTTCAACCACTCAAAGAGAATATTCTCTTACTTTATTCTCTAGTTTTTACTTAAAAAGGAAAGTGGACAATTATTTTGAAACATCCCAAAAGGGAAACATGGACAATAATTTTGAGACGGATGGAGTAATAGCTAAGAAGTGAAAAGACTAAAATGCCATCATGTTTTTATCACTGCTAATGACATATACTAAGTTACTGACGCATGTCGGTCAAAAGGATGAATGTTGCAAGATTCTGCAACCACAAAGACGAATTTTGCAAAAAGTTTGAGAAAAGGATAAAAGGTGTTAATGTGTGTAATCAAAAGGACGAAATTTGTAATTAACTTTTATCGATATATGTGCGATCGGATTTTGTTAAAACATTTGCTAATGTGCAGCCGTGATTAATGGCTTGATTTTAAGAGATAAATAAATCAGCGAATCATTTTATTGATCAAACTTGTATACATAACGAGTGGGGTAACCGCGCGTTGCTCCGGGAATGCTTTGTTTAATTTAAACTCGAAATGAAACAGTTGTTAAAAAAACTATTTTTGTTATTAAGGACTAACTATGCAAAAGAGCAATAACCGTAAGTACTATTTTCGTTAAGAATTTCTGAAAATAGTATACTTTTTTCAAAAAAAGTCCCAAAATTTATCGGCATTTTGCAATGTTGGTCCTTAGAGACTAACTTTGATATTTATAAATAACCTGAGGGACTATTTGTGTAATTTGCGAGGAATAGTAAATACTGTTCATGGCACTGTTTTGCACTGTTTGGTAGGGGTGAGCATCGGGCCTAAACCGACCCGTCCCGACCCGAAACCGATCCGTCCCGAAACCGAAATCCTGAAAAACCCAAACCGAATCTCGAACCGAAATTACTCGGTTTTACTCGGTTCAGTTCGAGACGAGTCGGTTGGTTTTCTCGGTTTTGGTTGTGTTTTCTCGGTTTTCGGCCCGAACCGATCCATCCCGAAACCGAAATCCTGGAAAACCCAAACCGAGTATGTTCGGTTCGGTTTCGGGACAGTCGGTATCGGTCGGTTTTACTCGGTTTTCAGGATTCGGTCGGTTTTGCCCAGCCCTATTGTTTGGAACTGTAGCGGCGATATTTTCATTTTTAGTCCCTAAAAGTGTCAGTATGTTGCAAAGTTAGTCCTTAGGTACTAATTTTGAAATTAAAAGTTAACCTGAGGGGCTGTTTCTACACAATATTTTGCACAGAAACAGCCCCTGAAGTTATTGGTCCGTTGCAAATTTAAGTCACTTCTGTTAAGTAACGGCCGTTAAAGACTAACTTTGCAATCGATCAGTAACCTCAGGGTCTAAAATGAAAATTTGCGTGTGAACTGTAGCTACAACGGTTTTTTGTCAAAGGGTTACTGTAGCTGCTGTGTAATGGTTTTTAGTATATATATATATATATATATAATTTCATTTATCGTACATATACTCCTGTAATTACTATTTTCCTCATATTATTAAACAGAGGCGTGAATGTGGACATAAAATAATGTCATTGATGTGGACATAAATTAATGGAAATTTGATCATTAATGATAATTCTTACTCTGTTAGAATACAATTAAGGTAGCAACAACATACCTTACAGGCGACTAAGCTCCTACAAACTTTAAGAAAATGAGCAAAAGCCAATTTTCTTTCACATACACCCTTGCCTAAAACTCATAAAATATAGTGCAGAGGGCTGTTTTTGGCCTTGAACACAGCAATAGTATACCATCATTCACATGCAAGCTTTGTCCCAAAACTCGTTAGGGTAATGGCAAAGGCTTGAAATGCCGACAGCGGCTGTCTGTAGTCCATAGTGAACACGTGGTCACCAACTTTTCCAAACTGGAGCAAAACTGTTTCTCCATCCCCTTTCCCTCCCGGCTGACTCTGATCCAATGTTGCCACTAACTGAAAGTTCTTCACTGACGCAACCGTCACTCGACCATGAAAATTTAAGCACCAGCACTGCAGATGCTCATGCCACCTTGGCGCTTTGTTTCTCAAGAGGGTTTGACTTTGACTAGAAGCAACAGATTCTGACCTTTCTAGACGTTTATGGGACACAGGCTCGGGCTGTTCATTTCGGGATGTGCACCTCAAGGAACATTCCATTCTTCTTGGACCTCTTGATTTTAAGAGGTTGAACTTGTATGATACCTCTCCGATCTCAAAATTACCTGCAGGGACTTGAGGGCTTATTTGTTTGCTTGTAAAGCGTCGTCCAGATCTACTGCTTGAGGGTTTTGCTCCAGTGTGTGGAGGCTGGCTGTCATATATTGTGAACTTTGTGCCAAGGAAATCCGACCTTCAGATTTATGTTTTGCAAATAAAATTAGAACGATCAACCTTTACCCACAAAGATAAAGTGTGTAATGTGCACCCAGATGGACAGGGTAATGAATTAAAAAACATACCGTAATTTACCAACATAGGCATTGCTTCCTTGAGATGAATCATCTGGATCAAGTGATATTATGTACTCCGTGTGAGCACCATTTCTATATCTCCGTGCTGCCAATAGAAACTTACCCTTGTTTGTAAATGCTGCCAAAAACAGAATCCCAATCATTAAGATGTCAATTAGAAGTGAAAAAGCATTACCAAACAACATTTAGAGTACCTCTGAACACAAAAACAGAATAATGTAACAGGCTCAAGTTTATCACAACGTATCAGCCTGAACAAAGACCTACTTCCCAAAATCTCAGAATACCTCCCAAAAATCCTAGGTGAAACCATTAAATTTTACAGCCTGCATATTTGAATGTGTTGTTTAAGCTAATGACATTAAACCTAATTCCAATTAATTATTTCCAATACCTATATAAAGGATTTGTTTTCACAACGCCTAAATCTGCGCATTTAAGTTAGTTAACTTCTCTATAGGTGGGCCTTAAAAGTGAAATTGCTTAAGGTGAAAGAACAGGAAGAAAAGGAAGGAAACTGAATTTTTTTTAAGAAACTCGTCCAAACTGGCAAACTTCATAAAAGAAGCTTATGTGAAAAGACGTCGTTGATGGGGCTACTTTTAGGAAATAGGGATTAGGGAGTATACCATTGGATCAAATTCTAGTCTTGTATGCAACAAACAACCTAGTACTCAAATTTGGAATATCTAATTGTCATGTTTCTGTTTGTGATAATTTATAAACTTCCAAAGCTAGTGGTTACAATCTTCATAAAATACTCCGTAAATCATTATATACAGAATCATCTGAATTCTAGATTTTTTCCTTAATTTTACATCCTATAGGCTATATCTAGTAGGTTTAGACTTTTAAGAGAAGCATGGGATGTCTATAAAATCATGCCACGAATGCAAGTTACCAAACTATGAGATACAATTCACCAATAGTTACTTACACGGACTAGCAGCAAGATAAAGGTAAAACACCGAGTTCTTCTTGTTCCTCTTTATAAGGCATTGAATCGGAGACTCACGTGTACCAGGCTGCAGGAAAAAAAAAAAAAAAAAAAAAACGTAAGACAATCAAACATCCACCACTAACAACGTTGGTAAATTTTAAACCTATCAAACTTTAGACCACCAATCAATATCTTCTCACTTCTAGGTAACCAAAAGGATACATTATATTGAAAGACAAACAAAACAACTTATGTTTGCAAATTTCATTATCCCCTACCAACTGCATATATAACAAAGACATTGAGAATCAAGAAGTTCATAGTTGTGCATTCATATATATATATAGCAATAACATCGACCATGCATTGGTCATTTCTATAAGAAGCATTACTTTTCCAACAAAAACTAGGCATAACAATTAAAAAGAATAACAGACAAACCATCGGTGATCGAGAACCACTATATTAGATGAGAACCGTATATTAAAAGTTATTATGGCGTTATGTAACGTGAATATGCATACATAATTTCTAGCTCTAGTTACATTACATAACACCATCTTCACATTAAGAGCATTAGGTACCCTGTGGTGATGTGGGTAATGTAAAGAAAAAGTGTTGTCACCTTAGCACTTTTTCCTATAACACCATAATCTATCACTCAGCACAAAACATCCCTCAAAAGTGGTGCCATTGGTAAAAGTGGTGCCATGGACTCACACATAACTCAATGAAATAGGAAGAGAAAAGAAAAAGAAAAAAAAAAAAAAAAAAAAAAAAGAGAAAAGGGAAAACACAACCGCGTGGGTTGGTGGGTACAGTGCCAAACACAACGGCACGAGGTCCAAGTATCCTCTTGGCGCCATGGGGGCCGTGTTGTGGGATGGCACCACCTCCACCACGCAAGGTACCAAGCGCTCTAAGGAAAAATCGCACATAAAAGGTGTTGTACTTTAGCTCAATTTAACTTCAAGGTATTCGGTCGTTTTTTCCCCTTGATTTAGGGTATTGAAGTTTAACTTTTGTGCAATGCAAGGGTTTTGACATTTTGAAAATGATAACATGCTGAAATGACTTACAAATGGCTAACGAAAATGATACATCATATTAATTTACCATTACATATAAAAAAAATAAAAAATAAAAAATAAAAAAAGATTAATTTCGATACCTTAAAGTTAAACTGGCCTAAAGTATACTACTTTATTTATTTTTATTTAGCTTGTCTTAAAGTTAATCTAAAAGCTACTGGTAGATAATGGCTGTGTTTGGGACGAGCCTTTTAGGGGCTTATATGGCTTCGGCTGATAAAATAAGCTACCTTATAAAATGACTAGTATATCAAATCTCGCTAACTACAACTTCAAGTTATTTACAATCAAACCACCACTTCATTTCCACCCAAAGTCAACATCATCAATACCATTAACACAAAAAAATCCTGTACAAAAACCAACATAACAACAACATCAAATTAACTACGTAGTATATATAACAACTACCTGTTTAAGACATGAAGGAAAGGTGATGAGCCCACACTTAACAGGAGGCAAAACAACCTCCCTCGTAACATCTCTCCATCCTTTACAAACACACCCACACGCCACCACGTCTCTTCTCACAGGCCACGTGTCATCACATCTCTCAACTCGTTTCATTATCTCAACTAAAAGCTCAGGCAGCATGTTTGACCAGCGACTTGTTCCTTCATTTTCATCATCATTCGATGATGTTTGTGTAAGGAGAGATGGTGTCATGGTGGTTATCTCTTGTGGTTTTGATCGGAATGAACGATATGAGCGACGTAACGAAGACATTGTTTTCTAGAGAGAGAAAGACGTGATGAGAGAGGGGAGTTGAGGAAATGTCGGGAGTTAAATTGTGGGGAGTTGTGGTGAGAGGTGTGAGTACGTGGCGTTAAGTAAATTATGAGTTTTTGTGTGTGTTTGTTTTCTCACGTTGTAATATGATTGAAAAGAAACAAATCTTGTATGAATTGATGCTTTGCGGGTGTTTGGTATTTTTTTTTTTTTTTTATTTTTTTTTTTTTTTTCGTGCTTGTTTGAAAATTAGTGGTTATAAGTAGTTTAAAAAGGGAAATTTGATTATAAAAGGAAAAAGAAAAAAAAGTGCCTAACTATGCATCTTTCATGGTTTATATGACTATAAGGCTGGTATGCAAGGGAAAGGTGAAGCATTCACCATTTTCATTTCTCACGCGCAGTCCCATGGCAACCACCAAAACCCACGCTCAGCACACATTATCCAAGACAAGATTCGGTGAAATGTTCACCACTTATAAAGTAGGTATTTTAATGAAAGGTGAAGATGTGTTTGCCTTGACGAGTAAATGGTGAAGTTGGGTGAAGGGGAGTGAGAGGAGAGAGAAAGCTGATGTGGCGCTGATGTGTATGGTGAAGTTGGGTGAACCTTGCCTACCAGCCTAAAATGGATGTCTTGAGTGGGCAAGTCGCATGTTAAGTATATGGGAGTGCCTCTTATTATTACTCCATTCGTTTGTTTTTTTTTTTTTTTTTTTTTTTTTTTTTTTTTTTATTTTTTTTTTATTTTATTTTATTTTATTTAATTTGTTAAAATAATTGTCCGCTTTTCTTTTTAAATAATAAAAAAAGAATTTAGTGGAAGGATATTCTATTTGGGTGGTTGAAAATTATAGTCATCCAACTTTTATTAATTTTGAAACGGAGGGAGTAATAAATTGGGCAAAAGAATACAAACAGCCGATTGATAAAGTGAGGAATAGTTAAAGGTGCGTTTGGTATGTTACCTGGAATCACAATCGGTATGACATTGATTAGAGGGTAGTATGGGATTAAGGATACCGATTTCATTTCTATTGTTTGATGTTAACTTTAGGGTATGATTTTCACATGTTAGTAGTTGGTCTACAAAAAACAAAATGTTAAAATGAACAAAGAAAAAAGGGTGCTTTTTGCATTGGAAAAATAATTTACATGTTAGTGGTGGGTCCTACATGAATCAATTAGAAAATGTGTCTACTCCCCCTACTATGAGTGTATGGGTATAAAGTGATAGTTTGATTCCCCAACTTACTAACCAAACACTTGCAATAATAATCATTGTGATTCATTGATTCCCATAGTCATGTACCAAACACACCCTAAGTTAAAATAGAGAAGTATGTGGTATATTCAAAAGGAGAACAAATGACAGTTGAATGTAGAGGTCTCTTTTGGAATTGAGGGAAAAGGTAACAAGGTGTGTACACAAGGTTTTGGGGGATGGAAAAGATACTAATATGTGACATGGTAAGTGCAGCGACATTGGTTATTTGAGTAATATTGTGATAATGAGAAGTATATATGAAGCTAGGATGCAAGATCATATGAATGTGAGTTATATGGTTGACAATATTAGTTGGAGTTGGCCTACTGAATGAATGAATCAGTTTCCTATTCTGAGAACGTTAATATCCCTAACCTGAACATCCAAGTGAAAGACAAGACCAAATGGAAGACTAGAAATGGGAAATTGGTTGACTTTTCATCCAAAGATGCATGGGAATCGATAAGCCAACAACATCCGGAGGTCAGATGGAATAAAGTGGTGTGGTTCTCTCAACGTAATCCTGGATATGCCTTTGTTCTATGGATGGCTATTAGGGGTAGGCTGCAAACTCATGACAAAATTATTGTTTGGAACAACAACACTAATATGAAATGCTCATTATGTAATACTGTGAGTGAATCCTATAGTCATTTGTGTTTTAAATGTGAGTTCTCTAAAAAGATATGGGTGGATGTGAAAAAAAAATGGGGTGGGAAGGTTATCAAATGATTGGGAAGATGTCATAGAACAATATGCAAATAGTCTTTGCAATAACTCAATTAGGAGTGTGTTAAAAAGGATTTTGTTGGCTAAGTCAGTATATTATATAGGTCAAATATTTTAAAAAGGTATCATACTTGCCACCAATTGTTTTTATGAGTATCGAACAAATTTTTTTGCTTATACGGGTACTTTTATTTCAAATCCGGCCTTGTTGAGGTATTTTGCGACATTTTGTGACATTTTTGCCCCTCTCAGCTAAGAGGATTTTTTTTTCAAAGGGCAAAAATGTCACAAAGTACCGTAAGAAGGATGAATTTGAAAGAAAAGTACCCCTATAAGCAAAAAAAATTTGTTCGCTACCCAGAAAAATAAATGGTGTCAAATATGATACTTTTTTAAAATATTTGCCCTATTATATATGGAAAGAAAGGAACTCAAGACTATTCATTGGTGAGGTGTTAATTAATTGTGTGGTATCTAATAATATTATTAAGAGCAAAGTTGCACCTATTATGCTTAAAAGTTAAAAAATCTAATCAGGTGAAGAAGTTGGCTGAAATTTGGATGTTGGATATGAATTATGGATAATATATGCTTTCCTCCCTTTTTTTGCAGTGAAATGGAGTGTTTGGATGTGGCTTGTATGGACATATGGCTTGATGATTGTTGTTGAAACCTTTCCATATTGTTTTCTTCCATTTCCTATTTGTAGTGTGTAATTGTTAGGATTAAGAAAAAAGGATCGGTCACCCCGTGTATTTTCATGCTTAGTGTAGCTCTTAGTTTTGTTAGTATTAGTTTAGTTATTAGTTTATTTATGGTAGTATTAGTGGAGTTGGGTCGGGTCTTTACCCACTGTCAGCTCACTCCACAGCGCACACTGGGCAAATATTGTAAGTAATATATATACCCTTTCCATGTTATGGAAAGGGTTGGCTGTTTCATTTTAATACACACACACAAGGTGTGTTTCTCTCTCAAGAAACTTCCCACCTCTCTTTCTCTCTCTCTCTCTAACTCTTACCATGGCTATCTTGTTCTTCCATCAAAATCGACCTCCCGAATCACAATAATCAACACATATAATCGATCCTACAATTGGTATCAGAGCCAAGGTTATTAGTTGTGTTGATTTTCTGTGGGTTGAATCATGTTCTTGAAGCGGGCTGTTTGTTTCTTACTAGTTGTTAGTTGTGTATGTTTGTTGTGTATTGTTAGCTGTGTATGTTTGTTGTGTATGTTTGTAGAAGCTGTTTGTTTCTTACCTTTGTTTAACTGCTGGAATACTTCCCATCAGTTATTGTGATAATCAGTTTCTTCAAGTTTTTGTGTATCCAAATGGTCAAAACTAAAGTCTTAACACTTTCATCTCTTGGTATCATACAAACTGTTAATATGGTCCTCTTCTTATTGTTATCAGTTTTGATGTTATCACTTTCATCTCTTGGCTGCGGTTTGATGAAAGAGAAAAGCCAGATCCGTTTTTTAGGGAAAAGTACGAAAGTGACAGGTGATTGCGGTTTGACTGGTCAACTACGGTTTGATAGTTGCGTTTTGTCTGATCTATCCATTGCGGTTTGATGACTAACATTTTTTTATTAATTTTTATCAAATGAAATGCTGTTAAAATTTCATCAGGCACTACGGTTTGGTTCTTGGTGTTGCGGTTTGATACTGTATTTTGACTCAAGGGTTTGCGGTTTGGTATTGCATTTTGTCTCCTATTGAAGGTTGCGGTTCAAGAATGTTGCGTTTTGACTAAAGATGATGAGAAGACTGTCATTGACCTTTGACTATAAACCTTAAATACCACATACTCAGTGAACCTTACCTTCTTTCCTCAACAGTCCAAGATTCATAAACAAAATGAAATGAAAATGAAATGTAGATGAAGCAGAACAAACAATAGACCACAACCAACTACCACAGTCTCAGTTTCAAGCCATCTTCAGTCCAACAAATGAAAAAAAAAAACCCAATAACTCCTCACATCATTCCTCAATGACTCGTACCAAACAATAAAAGTAAAAAATCTCAGATTTAATTCGTGTTATTTAATGAAACATCACGACCGTCGAGGGTCTAACACACAAACATCATTCATCACAGATTTGTTTGAAGCATAACTTCATTTATATCCGACTCTAACAAGATAAAATAAAATAACGATTATGTTATTTCTTTCTCTTTCGGTCGCTAAAAGAATAATAATACAACAACCAAGAGGACCTCAGATTCGTTAACCATTTATGGATCCTTATCGATCTTAAAAGTTAGTACAATACATCACAGGTCCTTTGAAGCCTTTTTTTAAATATCCGAATTAGCAAGAAAAGAAATATAACAATTTTGTTATTTTCTCTCTTTAATTCGTTCAAGATATAACACAATACGATTAAAGAACATGACCTACCCGAGACCTATTGTTAGATCTTAAAGCCGTATGTTCTCCATTCATCTTGAGCAAGAAGAAAAAGGTCACGTATGACGTTGTGGATTTGTTGTTTGATTCGGATTGATAGATGTTGATGATGAGATGTGTTGGGTCATGAAAAACCCAAGAATACGTAAAACATGATTTGGACACAAATTAACTAAGTGTTTAACTTAAACCGAGAACAATTCAAGTCACTGAGGGAACAGTCTCTCAGTGAGTCATCTTCAAGATGCTCAAGACGAATTCAAGAAGGATTCACCTCTCAGGAAGGCGGCACTCCCTGAGTCGGACTTAAGCCAAAGAAGAAGATGATGGTTCAGTGAGTATTGGACAAGAACTCACTGAACCCCAGTCTCCTCAATAACAAAGTGATTGAAGACTGAGGAACCAATGCCTGAAGAAAAGGCGGGAACAATAGGGAAAAGATCTGAGAAGATAAGAGTGTAAACCCAACACTCTTCTCTTGTCAGATCCAACCTTCCCTATTGCGGCTAAAAGTCATGGAGTGTCAGCCAACAACTCCCAAAGTCCTCTTAGCCCTTTCCTATTGGTTCTTGGAAATGACAATTACTATTTGTAATTGTCAGACACGCAACCTCAACAACTTGTATTATATTTAATCACTTATACTTAGATTACTTGTGTATAAATAGATCAGATGTGAGAGAAGTTAAAGTGTGCTTTGTATATTTAAAGTCTTGAACTTTTGCAAAGAAACTTCTCTCCTACAAAGAGTATACAACTCACTGAGATAGCTCAGTGGGTATATTGTTACCACTCAAGCAAAACTTGAGTTTCGATAGGAGACACCCCATACCCTTGTCTATTCAATCCCAAGTGTTTGTTCCGCAAAACACTTGGGTATAGATTCTTGGAATTATTTCTAATAAGAATTTAAACGTTGAAAAACATTGTAGTTTTTATACTCACGTTTTATAACTGTTAGAATTAATCCTAAACATTGTATTAGTCATAATACGAAATAGATTAACTTTCTAGTTAACTCTTATCGTATAAAGGGAACAACAAGTGGTATCAGAGCCTCTGGTTTATAAAATCTTTTAAAATAACCAAGAGTGCTCTAGGTTTTTAAAACCAAGATCCTACTATGGCTGATATAAATGTACCCCAGCTAGTCGACAAAAAGGGTGGCAGCTACTCAGCTGTTGCACCCAGACTTGAAGCTGGGAAATTTAGCAAATGGAAGAAGCGTATGATTTGCTATCTTACTGGTATGGAACCCTACTACATCACCTGTATCAGGGATGGCCCATTTGTCCCAAAGACTGCCACAGGGCTAAACAAGCCTGAGGCCCAATGGACCATTGATGAGAGGAGGGTGGTCAATCAAGACCAACGCCTGAAAAGCATCCTTATATCATGTCTTCCTGACGATATAATGGAATCAGTCATCAACTGTCTTACAGCCAAGCAAACTTGGGATGACTTTGTAAACAGCTTTGAGGGTCCCTCAGATACCAAGGAAAATAGGGTCATGGACCTTAAACTTGAGTATAATACTTTCAGGTCAAAAGACTCTGAAAGTCTCTCACAGACCTACACCAGATACAAAACTTTGATAAACGAATTATCAAATGATGGTGTTGTACTGACCAAACATGAGACAAATGTTGGCTTTGTCAACAGTCTCCCTGAGAAGTGGCTCAACTTCTCACAAGGCCTGAGGAATGCTAACCACATTCAGACCCTCGAGCTCCCTGAAATTTATGGGAAGTTTGTCTATGAAGACAACTTGATCTCAAGGAGATATCCTGACTCAAAAGCTTTTGAGTCCTAAAAGGCCTTAACCTCCACACCCATATCAACTGCTTTCTATTCTAATGGTGTTATGCAGGATACTCAAGAGGATTCTGAAGAAGAAATTGATGAAAGAACTGATGAGGAATACCTGAATGATCTAAACTTGGAATTCCAAGAAAGGGCACTCCTTGCTAGTTCAAAACGTTTCATCAAAAGGAATCAGTCCAACTTTACAAAATCAAAAGCAAATGAGACAACTGAATGCTTTAAATGTGGTAAAAAGGGTCATTTTGCCAGGGACTGTTATTCTAAAACTATCTCAGAACCCTCTTACAAATTTTCAGGAACTAGCAAGTTTCAACCTAAAATATTTCAGTCCACCCAACAATTCCAAAACAAGGGTCAAAAGGATTTTGAAACAAAATATAGGAATATCAAAGCTAAACTTGCACTTCTTGAAACTAACCCCATATTGTCTCAGGCTGCTCAAACATCTAAACCTGTTCAGACAAAGAACAAGGTTCTAATAGCTGAAGCATATGATTGGGATGATGAAGAGGTTTCCTCAGATGAGGAAATAAGAGTTAGTGCACTGATGGCACTTTCAGAAGAGGATCAGGTGGCTGTGGGAAAAGGTCATGCTAGAAATGGAGAGTGGGTAAACATCACCATGAAGAAGGTAACTACTTTACTTTCTATGGATGATGATTCTGATTGGCAGTCTTACATGAATTATATTTGTGTTGATTTAAAGTTTGTTGAAGAACAAAGGCTTAACTTACTTTCAAAATATAACAATATTGTGTCAGAATTGAACAAATGTAGAGATGAACTGCTTGTACTTAAGCAAGCCAAACTAGAAACAATAACTCTACAAATTCAGAACACTGAGATTTTGAAACAAAACCAAGTCCTTCAAACTGAACTTAACAAAGAAAAGGCCATCATTCAAAGCTGGACCAAGAAGAACCCTAAGGTTTTTGACACTGTGGGATTATTCTCTCAGAAAACCATTGGTATTGACCCTCTTATGGTTGATCCAACTGTATGTCAAAATGAAATGAACTTTGTTCCAGCTGGCATATCTTTTGAGCAAGAATTACTTCCCAAGTCAAATGACTGGATTGTCAGGGACAACCCAGTCAGTAAGTTACCAAACTTTGAGACTGGAAAGATCTTGCTTCCTGAAAGTCAGGCTTTGAAAAATATGCTTGGACTCACTGAAAAACTCAGTAAGCTTGAACTCACTGAACCACTCACTGAGTCGTTAGATGAGTCTGAATCAGAATCATACCCTCCACTTCCTCCACTGAATACCCTTCAGGGTGCTTCACCTAACTTAGGCCTCCCACCTATGGTCTTCTCACCACACTCTCCAAAGGAGAGATCAGGAAGGGGAACAACCATCCTGAAGAGAGCAAACCTTGATGTCTCAGTAAAAACTGATGACTCATCAACTTCAGTCCCTTCTGAAGTATTAACCCAAAGCCCTGAATCAAAATTTGATCAGTTGGCTGAAATGGTCAGGAAGCTAGGAGAGAAGATTGCATCTTCTGAGAAATCCTCTCAATCCAAGAAGGAACAAAAACCAACCTCCTCAAAGACCAAACCCAAACCCACAAAACCCCTGAAAAGATGTGAGCTATGCAACTATACAAATCATCTCACTGATGATTGTTATAGAGTCCTTTATTGCATGATTTGCAAAAAGGAAGATCACAGGACTTCTGATCATAAACAATGCTCAGTCATGTCAAACCTTTCAGGACTTAAGGCTCAGTGCCTGAACTACCCTTCTGATTCTAAGCAGAAACAGAAGCAAAAGGCCAAGCCTTTTCCACCCTGCCCTTTGTGTGGATTCAATGACCACCACCCTGAGGATTGTCAATATGACAAACATTGTGAATCTAGTGGAAGTTCCACTCGGAAATCCTCAGGAAAAGAGAAGGTCATTCAGTCAAAAAGAGGAATGAAACAATCCTCTCAGACTACTGAGGCTACCCCTATGATGAACTCAAATAAATACATTTTATTACTATCATTTATCCTATTAATTTGACTTGTTTTATTATATTATATATTAGGATTGATACTTAATTGTTTACTTTTGTAATTCTCAGTTGAAAACAAGCATTTGGTGAAACTTGGCGATTTTGGACTAATTATGGAGCAAAACATGCATAAAGTGAAGAGTCTACTGAAATGGACAAGATCAAGTCAAATCTGCTCCAGATGCGCCGCATCTCACTCATGACATGCGCCGCATCTCTATCAAGATATCACCAGATACGATCCAAGATACAAGAGGACATGCGCCGCATCTAATCATGGAGTTACGCCGCATCTTCTGGCGGTGTACGAATATTCCTGAATATTATAATCTTGGACCCCACGCGAAGTTAAGTACATGCGCCGCATCTACTTACTAGATGCGCCGCATCTTCCCTCAGACAGAAACTATAAATACCCCAAGACCAGACGAATTCCAAAGCTTTGGTCAGACATATATCAGAACCGAAGAGCAGAACCCTAGGACGAATTCAGTCAAGGAGGCAGCACAAGACACACCAAACGAAGATACAAGAGCTGTAAGAAGGTGCTGCATGTGTTTAATTCATTAAGTAGTTTTGTTTTATTGTGTTAGCAAACTTTAATTCATCAGGATTGGTGGCTTGTGTAATGTGACAACGAAATATTGCACTCCCTTTAATACTTGCTTTCCCATCAATTAAAGTTTATATGTTGATGTCTTTGGTTACTACTTATTAGTGCATTGATAACCTCTGTGTTTATTAGTGGCTTGCGGGCATTTGACTGCGGAAAATAATGTGGCTCCCACGGTTATTACTAAATTGATCACTTAGGAATAACTTTTAGACATAAGTAATCATTAAGGGTTTACTCGCCGATAAGAATAGGACCAACGAGAAATGGTTAACTACATACACTTCATATAAAGCTATCAATAAAACAAGTGACAATCTACTTAATTATAAGGACAACCCTCTTATTGTCTCGAGTATTTATCTGTGTACGTGTGTGCTACTTGCTGATTCGTGCCTATTGGTTTATTTTATTATTTAATTGCAAACAAATCGTGCCAGTCTCTCAGGCTGAAACCCCCTTGCGTTAGGATATTAAAATACTGATTAGAATAACGAGATAATACGTTCCACTCTTAGTGATCGACACTCTACTTACCATTATATTCATACTGACCGGGTACACTGCTCGTTAAGTGTGTGTGTTATTGATAAGTCGGCTAAATATAAATTTAAAACTTGAGTAGGCATTAAAACTGCTAAACCGCAATGACACATCACGCGCATCAAGTTTTTGGCGCCGCTGCCGGGGAGTGAATTGTTATTATCTGTTAATTTGATTAGTATTTTAATTAGGTTTTTCTTTTTATTAGATTAATTGCATCATTGTATTATTTTGCATATTTGTTGTATTGTGTGTTAATTGTTTTCCTTTATTTTTGTTTGTGTGTTTATTTTTGTTTGTGTGTTTTTATTTATTTTTATTTTTCGTATTTTTCTGTTCTGCTATCGTTGTACTGTGCTAAATCAAACGATACGGCGCATCTGATCTCTCAGATACGGCGTATTGCGTTTAATTTTTTTTAAATACAACGCGTTTAATTAATTCGATACGACGCATCTTTTCCCCAAGATACGGCGTATCTGTTTTTAATAAGAAAATTTTTTCTAAGCGATAAAGTAATACGACGCATCTGTTTTAGCAGATACGGCGTATTTGTTTGTGATAAAATTTTTTTTCTAAACGTTAACGCCATACGACGCATTTGCTTTCGCAGATACGGCGTATCTATTATTTTAATTAAAAACAGTTTGCGAATTATTAAACAGATACGGCGTATCGATCTCTGTCGATACGGCGCATCTTCTGAATCAAAAATCTTGTATTTTGAAACGTAACGAAAATTCGGAGCATTAACTTTTGTTAATACGACGATTATAATTTGATAAATATAGTTGATTTTTGATATTTACTTTGATCGGTCCGCTACTCTCGTTTGCAAGTTGTTTATTTTCAGGATAAAGGATGACTCAAGCATCACCATAAAAGATTACATTCTAAACCAAACCAAGGGAAGCAAGCTGTAGTGATCAAACGAAACCTCTTCGATTATTCAACCACCCCTAAGGGAAGTTCTCTACTATATAATCTTAATTTTATTATCCATATTATACATCAAATTAAAATTGTAATCTTAATTTTGTATGCTTAAAAAACGATATTTGTTCCTAACCTCGGAACAAATTCTTATCCTCTAAACTATAAGATTACAATTGTTAATAAAACGTTTATACCTATTGCTCTTATTTTGAATTAAATTACGTCATCTGGTATGACCGTTTAACCCCAATTTGATGTATAAAGAATCGTGTTGCAGAGGCCAAGGTACGTTCCTTATTTAAATTTCGTTCACTGATATAGCGATACGGCGGATCTAAATATCCAAAGCGCCGTATCTCTGATTAAACTAGGACTCATTGACTAGTCAACGAAACTAAATAGATACGGCGCATCCCAATTTTCAATACGACGCATCCTATCCTTTATCTCGTTTTATTTTTGTTTCAGGCCGCATGAGGATACGGCGCATCTCAATCCTGAGATGCGACGCATCTCCTGCAATGGTCATATCTTATTTTATTTTTCTGCATTTTTATTTTCGACTTTAAAACTTTTTATCAGTTTATTTTTAATGCGGCGCATCCCTGGTTAAGGATGCGGCGCATCTTTATTCTGATCCGTATTTATTCCAGGCTCGATACGGCGTATCTTCTTCCATAAGATACGGCGCATCGACTGACCTGATGATTTTCAGTTTTAATGTTTAAGTTTTATTTTTTCCTAACTACTAATGTATTATGCAAGTATGAACCTTTCTTATCTTAGGTGTGTTTTAAAGTATTGGTGGTATTATAGTTTCCTGGATTTCCTGTGGATACATCAAGTATGAAGCTTTAACGTTCTCATCCACAAGAAAGTCGATTTTTGCTCTTATACTAATGGAAGATCATACCGAGCAAATCTCAGGGGAGTTTTTCTGTTCTAATTCTTTTATTTTCCAGTTTTTAACCTTTTATACAAACAACGAGGACGTTGTTTAACTTAAGTGGGGGGATTGGAGAATTAGAACACTTAACACTTACTTGTCCTAAACTTTTTCAAAAATTATGCTTAAAATGTGCTTAATATATCAAACTTAAATTTTTTAGCATGTTTTTGTTTAAGATCTAAGTTGCATAGCTGCACACATGACGTTATTTTCAAAAATTGTGATTTTCCAAAATTCACAAATCTATGAGTGTGCCGGTGACTTGTAAACTTTAGAACTTGGCTTATATACTATTCGAGACCACCATAATGAGTATTATTTATATAATTGGAATGACTTGTCTAAATTGGTAAATTTCTAGGATTACACCCAAATAGCCTATTATATGTTATGTGTTATTAGCTAACTACACTGGTTAGTTAACCCCCGTATAAACCCTTTTGTTACTCTCATTTTTAGAGTAAGATACCCCTAGAAAAACACTCAGAGCCATTCCTTTCATTTCTTACACCTATGTTTAAAATGTTTCGTTACACCCTTACACCTTAGCCTACCCTGTAGATTAGAATCCGTGGTTAGTTAATTGCTATAGTAAAGTGTGTTTCCTTACATTACCTGTGTTCGCGTGCGTAATTCATTATCTTTGGTTAGGTCGGGAAATTGCACAATGCAATTGGAGTGAAAAGTAAATATTGTATATCTTTGAGTTTGTTTTTCGTGTGTTTACTACTTTCACTATTACCGTTATTTCTGAAGTATGAAAAGTATGGAAAAATTATCCAGAATTATCATTATAGTGATGTGGTGAAATTTTACACATCTTTAGTTAAAAAAAAAAAAAAAAAAAAAAAAAAAAAAAAAAAAAAAAAGAGAAAAGTTGGAAGTTTGTTTTTTTTAAACCAACGATGTAAAGTTATGTAAGTGGTCGATATCACCACTATTTGTTATATATTATATCTATGGATTGAATGGGAATTGGCAGTTATGGGAACGCCAATTAAGGTTTATTCTTTGATAAAGATCTTGTTGAGTATAATTCGTGTCTACCTAAAGCGTGTGTTTCAAGTGTTAAAGCGTGAGTTATTCGATGATATGAGTCTTATTCATGGGATGGTTGGGATAGTGATTAACCACACTTAGGATTTTAATTTATTTGTTTTGTTTATTTTTCATTTTACACCAATTTATATCCCAAATATTATCCATGCCCTTTATTATTCTTTATCCAACCAAACCTTTGATTTATTGAGATTAGGGATTTGAGCAATCTTAAGTATCGTAGTCGTGGATTCGGCTATGTATTTATGATTTTGTCGCCCTTTTTGATATATTATTATTGGTGAAGTTTGGACCTATCTTTAGCCTATTCGAGTTAAGGATTTGAGCAATTGCAAGTATCGTGTTCGTGGATTCGATCATGTATTTGTGATTTTGTCGCCTTTTCTGGAATTTGAGATCGATAGTGAAAGAGAATAATTAACCCTTAAGCCTACAAACCCTTTTTACCGCTTTAGACTTGTTATTCCTTAGCTTTAGTGGAGGAGATGTGTATACTTGCCAAGCTTATGATAGAATATTCGTCACGACTGGACAGTTAAACGATTAGATTTGCTTTTATCGACTTATTTTACTTTACTTCTAATTCGTTAAGTGTTTAGTTGTGTGATTATGAAATAAACGAATACATGCTTAAATATAAAAATAAATCCTAACATCTTTTAGGATACATTTTCATAAGAGAAATTCTAAGGTTTACATGGGGACAAGTAAAGTTCAAGTGGGGGGATATTTGATGAACTCAAATAAGTACATTTTATTACTATCATTTATCCTATTAATTTGACTTGTTTTATTATATTATATATGAGGATTGATACTTAATCGTTTACTTTTGTAATTCTCAGTTGAAAACAAGCATTTGGTGAAACTTGGCGATTTTGGACTAATTATGGAGCAAAACATACATAAAGTGAAGAGTCTACTGAAATGGACAAGATCAAGTCAAATCTGCTCCAGATGCGCCGCATCTCACTCATGACATGCGCCGCATCTCTATCAAGATATCACCAGATACGATCCAAGATACAAGAGGACATGCGCCGCATCTAATCATGGAGTTACGCCGCATCTTCTGGCGGTGTACGAATATTCCTGAATATTATAATCTTGGACCCCACGCGAAGTTAAGTACATGCACCGCATCTACTTACTAGATGCGCCGCATCTTCCCTCAGACAGAAACTATAAATACCCCAAGACCAGACGAATTCCAAAGCTTTGGTCAGACATATATCAGAACCGAAGAGCAGAACCCTAGGACGAATTCAGTCAAGGAGGCAGCACAAGACACACCAAACGAAGATACAAGAGCTGTAAGAAGGTGCTGCATGTGTTTAATTCATTAAGTAGTTTTGTTTTATTGTGTTAGCAAACTTTAATTCATCAGGATTGGTGGCTTGTGTAATGTGACAACGAAATATTGCACTCCCTTTAATACTTGCTTTCCCATCAATTAAAGTTTATATGTTGATGTCTTTGGTTACTACTTATTAGTGCATTGATAACCTCTGTGTTTATTAGTGGCTTGCGGGCATTTGACTGCGGAAAATAATGTGGCTCCCACGGTTATTACTAAATTGATCACTTAGGAATAACTTTTAGACATAAGTAATCATTAAGGGTTTACTCGCCGATAAGAATAGGACCAACGAGAAAGGGTTAACTACATACACTTCATATAAAGCTATCAATAAAACAAGTGACAATCTACTTAATTATAATGACAGCCCTCTTATTGTCTCGAGTATTTATCTGTGTACGTGTGTGCTACTTGCTGATTCGTGCCTATTGGTTTATTTTATTATTTAATTGCAAACAAATCGTGCCAGTCTCTCAGGCTGAAACCCCCTTGCGTTAGGATATTAAAATACTGATTAGAATAACGAGATAATACGTTCCACTCTTAGTGATCGACACTCTACTTACCATTATATTCATACTGACCGGGTACACTGCTCGTTAAGTGTGTGTGTTATTGATAAGTCGGCTAAATATAAATTTAAAACTTGAGTAGGCATTAAAACTGCTAAACCGCAACGACACATCACGCGCATCACCCTACAACCAAATGCAAAACATGTGGTAGCTCAGTCCACTCAACCTCTGACCATGAATCAATTAATACTTTCATAAAGACCTACAACACCAAACCCTCCATGAAATGGAGTCCTAGAAAGAACTGACCTAGTTTACTATTTGTGCAGAAGCATGCCAGGGATCCTGTTTGGCATCTAGATAGTGGATGTTCAAGGAGCATGACTGGTGTTAAGGAATGTCTGCACAAATATGTGGAAGAACCAGGACCCAAAGTGATATTTGCTGATAATTCATCATGTCTCACTGAAGGTTATGGTTCAGTAAACTGCAATGGTATTGCCTTTACTAGGATAGCATATGTAAATGGTCTTAAGTATAATCTGATCAGTGTCAGTCAACTATGTGATGCTAAATACATAGTTCAGTTTGATGATAAGCAAGGAACCATCTTCAATGCAAATAAGGAAATTGTCCTCATTGCACCAAGAAGACAAGATGTTTATGTATTAGACATGTCCAGTCTAACTCAGGATGGAACTTGTCTCTTTGCTAAAGCCACTGATACACTCAACTGGCTTTGGCATAAGAGACTTACCCACCTGAACTTTAAAAACATTAACAATCTTGTAAAACAAAACAAGGTCCTTGGCTTGCCATCTCTTGTGTTTTCTAAGGATAAACCATGCTCAGCTTGTGAAAAAGGTAAATATCACAGAGCATCCTTTAAAACCAAATCCAACTTTTCAATCAGGAACTGCCTACATCTTCTCCATATGGATCTATTTGGACCTGTCAGTCCAAGGTCTATTAACCATGAGAAGTATACTCTGGTCATAGTGGATGAATACTCTAGATACACCTGGGTATTCTTCCTGATCAAAAAGAGTCAGGCAGCTGAAACAATCATGTCCTTTGTCAGGAACATTGAAAATCAAAATGACATTAAGGTCAAACAAATTAGAACTGACAATGGGACTGAGTTCAAAAATATTGAACTTGAATGTTTCTGTGATGAGAAAGGTATTTCCCAAAACTTTTCCTCTCCATAAACACCTGAACAAAATGGTGTAGCTGAAAGGAAAAACAGAACACTTATTGAAGCTGCTAGGACAATGCTATGTGGATCAGTCCTCTCTAACCATTTTTGGACTGAAGCAGTCAAAACTGCCTGCTATACACAAAACAGATCCATAATTGTCAAGAGACATGGGAAAACCCCATATGAGTTATTCAAAGGAAGAATCCCTGACATCAGCTACTTTCATGTCTTTGGGTGTCTTGTGTTTATTCATAATCACAAGGATCACTTAGGGAAATTTGATGCAAAAGCTGATGATGGATACTTCCTGGGATACTCACTAGTCTCAAAAGCCTTCAAAGTGTTCAACACAAGGAGACAGCAGACTGAGGAAACATTTCATGTTACCTTTGATGAGAGCACTAATGCTATCAGGTTCTCAACTGCCTCAGTAGAAGAGATAGGAATTGATAATTCTTCAAGATATCCTCCTGATGAATATCTGACTGAAAACAATCCTTCTACTCAGTATCAAGATGATGCTAATCTCTCCTATTACATAATTCCCCACAACCTACCTAACCCAACCATCACTGAGTTTGTTGAGACACACACACATACTGATGATATCAATCAGCCAGTTCAAAATACTCAAGATCCAAACAATCTCAGTGATCTGATAGACACTCAAGATCCAATCAATGATCATGTGTCTACTCCAGAACCAAATCCTCTACCCAATCAGGCCCCCACAAGTTCAAATCAGTATCCAGGACCTCAAGAAAGTTGGACTAGGTCTCAGGATATTGAACTTGTCAATATTATTGGAGAGCCTACTGAAGGCATGCTCACCAGGAGCATGGCTGCTAGTCTAAGAGCAGCCTCATCCAATGAATGCCTATTTGTGGACTTCATTTCCACAATTGAACCCAAAAGTGTTAAAGAAGCACTTAAACATCCAAGTTGGGTTCAGGCCATGCATGATGAACTGGAACAATTTGACAGAAACAAGGTAATGACCTTGGTCAAATGTCCTGAGAATGTCTCAGTCATTGGCATGAAGTGGGTATTCAAAAACAAAACTGATGAAAATGGCATAGTCATTAAAAACAAAGCCAGACTTGTTGCCAAAGGCTTTAATCAACAAGAAGGCATTGACTATGAGGAAACATTTGCACCAGTAGCAAGGATGGAAGCCATCAGGATCTTCCTTGCTTTTGCTACATACATGAACTTCAAGGTGTACCAAATGGATGTTAAAAGTGCATTCTTAAATGGTTCACTGAAAGAAGAAGTCTATGTTGAGCAACCTCCTGGATTTGAAAGCCATGAGTCTCCTGATCATGTCTGTAAGCTTAACAAAGCCCTTTATGGACTGAAACAAGCTCCCAGGGCATGGTATGAGACTCTCTCAGCCTTCTTAATCCAAAACAAATTTGTCAGAGGCAAGATAGACAACACATTGTTTATCTATAAGACAAATAATGATGTCATACTAGTACAAGTGTATGTTGATGACATCATCTTTGGCTCAACAAGTTTCAAACTTTGCAAACAATTTGAAAAACTAATGGCAAAGAAGTTTGAAATGAACATGATGGGAGAACTGACATACTTTCTTGGTCTTCAGGTCAAGCAGACTGATAGAGGAACCACTATCAGTCAAGAGAAGTATGTAAAGAATCTACTGAAGAAGTATGATCTCAGTGACTGTGCCTCAGTCAAAACTCCTATGGTACCCCCAAACAACCTTGGTCCTGATCTAACTGGTAAACCAGTAAATCAAACTCTCTTTAGAGGAATGATAGGATCACTGATGTATCTACTTGCATCAAGACCCGATATCCAATTCTCAGTATGTCTATGTGCCAGATATCAATCTGACCCAAGAGAATCTCATATCATTGCTGTGAAAAGGATATTCAGGTACCTGAAGGGCACTCCTAACCTTGGATTATACTATCCAAAGTGCTCAGGACTTGATCTCAAAGGATACTCAGACTCTGACTATGCTGGATGCAACATGGACAGAAAAAGCACCTCAGGCTCTTGCCAAATCCTTGGTGGGAAATTAGTCTGTTGGAGTGCTAAGAAGCAACAATCAGTTGCCTTGTCCTCAGCTGAGGCTGAATATGTTGCAGCAGCTAGTTGTTGTGCAAATGTACTCTGGATGAAAAGTCAACTCAGTGACTATGGAATTCAGTATAAGATGGTACCCATCTTTTGTGATAACACAAGTGCAATTGCAATCTCAAACAACCCTGTTCTTCATCAGAGAACAAAACACATTGATATCAGATATCACTTCATCAGGGACCATGTCATGAATGGTGACATTGAATTACACTTCATTCCTACTGAATATCAGTTAGCTGATATCTTCACCAAACCTTTGGATGAACCAACTTTCACAAGACTGAAAGCTGAATTAGGAATGTTGGATATAGAGAATTAGTCCACTGATTGATTCCTACCAACTGAAGTGTAAATACTTATAATCTCAGGTCCCTGACTCAATGTGTTCTTCAGTGAATTATTTCACTAATCCTCAACCTCAGGAACTAAACCCAAGTTCTTGAAATTTTGAGGGTTCAGAAACTAAACCCAAGTTCCTGAATCCTTGCTACTCAGGAATCTTTCCAAATTCCTAAATCATCAGTGACTAATCCCAAGTCCCTGAAAAACACATCACTGAATGAAGAGTCATTCAGGGCCCTGAAAAAGGACATTAAATACTAACTTAAATGCTCTAAGTATCTAGTTAGTAAATGTCCGAGGTTGGTAACTGAACTCATATTTAAATCAAGAATATTTGTTCTTTTAGCCTTTCTGGCATACACCAAATGGGCCCCCACTTCCCAACTTGGCATTCAATGCCCTCTCTCACACAAAACACTGTGTGATGATGGAAACTCTGCAACTTCTCCTTTTGCAGAAACTACTCAACTGTTCACTCTGCCAATTGAGAAAAAAGAGGAAAAGTGGAGTGGTGGCATTTAATGCGGATCTCAAACATTTTATTCAAAATAACTTCCAATTAATATATTTTGATTAAATAAGATCACTCAAATGCCAAAAATACCCCCATCTCCACTATCCTATAAATACCCATCCAAAAGAATACACACACATGTTTTTAGAAATTTATAAGCAAACTCTGCCCTTTTTTATTTCTCAAACAAATTGTGTGTGTGTTCTTAGCATTAAGAATTATCCGACCATTTTTCCGACCTAAACCCGATCATAAAATGGCTTCCTCTAATGCTATTACCACCGCCCCAAATGTGAGCTTCACAATGGAGGGCGTGGACCTGACCAAAAACAATGTGGTTGGAAATTTCCATTACCCGCAGCAATATGCGGGTTACAAGGATGTAGTTAAGTATTTACAAAACTGCTTCCTTGCCACAACCTTTACAACCACCCCAGAAGTCATCTATAATGACTATCTCAGGGAGTTTTGGTGTACCGCAACGGCTACTAGCCCTAAGGACACCAAAGAGTCTATCATCACTTTCACTGTGATGAATGGAACTAAGACTCTCTCCCTGAACTACAAGACCTTCATCATGGCCACTGGTCTTAACTTTGTTGAGAACTTTGAGGCTAACCCTACTGATCAGGAAATAAAAGCGAAAATGCTTTTCCTAGGGCCACATGATGTTAGGCGTCCTGGCGAGTCTCCTGAAGCCTTGTTGGCAAAGGCTCCAATAGTGAAGACATGGTTTCACCCTGTCTGGAGACTTATGATGACATTCATCATTCAGGTACTCGGAGGAAACAAATCCTCCACTGAGCAGTTGAACTCATCACAACAATTGATGATATTCAGTCTCTTGGAGGGTAGAAAAATAGATATCGGAGGAATAATCTTCTGAGACCTCGTGTCAAAGCTCTCAGGGAAACATAGGCAAAGACATATGTCTTATCCTAGGTTCATTTCCTGTGTGCTTCAGGATCTTCTTGGTCCTGACTACTTAAGGTCTGACGATGAAGGTACTAAACCTGACATCTTACATAAGACCAACTTTAGTAGTGACATTACTGAGGTACAACCGGTCGCCCTGACCACCTACATGTTAATGGTGATTTAGGGTGAAAATGTATGCTCACCAGTTCCTTCACCAACCAAGAAGGTGAAGAAGAAGAAAGGGAAAGGGGGACAATCCAGTAAGGTGGTTAGACCTAAACCACTCGTCACTGAGACTGTTGCCTCAGGCACCAAGAAAGTTGTTGTGACCTTGACCTCTCCGACTCCCATACAAGAGACCACTTTGGCCACAAAACAAACGCCACTGGAGGGTGCTGAGCAATCATCCTCAGTATCCTCGGGCAAACCCTTTCCTAATGTCCCTTCTGAAAAAAACAAGTCAGATGGGTCAGGAGCATCCACCCACTCACATCCTAATGAAGGCACTGATAAATCACAATCAGAGCCTGAGGGAGTTCAGGGTTCTATATCCTCGGTGGAGCAGTACTACTCCACTGAGAAGGGGACCCATACCCACTCACATCCTGCTAACGTCCCTGAGCAATCACACTCAGGGTCTCAGGGAGTACAGGACCCTAAATCCCCAAAAGGACAGACCAATCCTGATGGGAAGGGGGTCCATACATCTTCACAAGAAGTGCCTCATGATTCCACTGGAAAACACCCATCAGTGGATGAAGGCGCTCAGGGGGACAAAGACTCGGAGGGATTTAAACCACCCGCCGATACGGAACCCAAACCCACCTCAGGCATTTTTGTTCTCTCAGGAACTGATTCTAAAAGTCAGGCTGGGAAAACCCCCCCAGTTATTATGACTAGTCAGGCTGGTCAAACCCCACCAGTTATTATGACAAAAGAATCAGGACCTGGCCACAACGAAGGTGAGCCCTCTTCTGAGGGGGAGCCGGATTTACTGAAGGCTCCTTCTCTGGCTGACTATAAAAATTTGTTGGCTGATGAGTCAGAGGAGGAGATTGATTTTGGTGATGATGAGATCCCTGATGCTGAGGAGGAAATGGAAACACAAGTAAGCCCTCCTCAGCCCTCTGAGAAACAACATTCCTCACCTCATCCTGAGGATCAACCACCCAGTTCTCCATCAACCTCATCATCATCATCAGGTGCTTCAACCACTCCCAAGTGGTTGCAAAAGTATGACGATGCTCATCCGGCTTCTGAAAGACAAATGGCAAGAGTCCTTCGCAAAGCCAACGAAGGTCTTTACATCTCTGTTGCGGATGAACTATGGGATAAGCACACTGAAGTGGCATCCTCCTATGCTGACTTCAGGGCTTCAGTGGAAGAATCTCAGGCAAAGATTCTTCAGGCCGCCACCCTCACTGATAAACAACTTGGCGACCTAAACAAATCTGTAGATGACATAGCCACTGGACAGCATCAGGAACTGTCCAACATCCTCAAGGCTATAGAAACAGTACAAGAACATCTTGCAGATGATCCCACTTTTGTCACAAGATTGGATGCATACTTGGCCTCTCAGGCTAACACCTCCACCAGCATAACTGAGCTTCTAAAGCTCCTTCAGGGGGTAGATCTTCAAGGATTAAGGACACAGCAAGAGTCCATTTCTCAGGCTGTTAATACATCCAAGGAGCACCTGATCAAAATCTCCTCAGCCTTTGAGCAGCTCTCAACAACACATAATGAGCTGGTCAAACACTACACCACCCAAGTAACTGAACTCACCACCCACCAGAGGGAAATGGCTACCGAACTGAGTGCCGTGAAGAATGAGACTTCTGAAACAAAGTCTATGGTCTCCAACATTTTATCCGTTCTTCAGGCCTCTCATACTCCTCCACCTCCTCAGTCAGCAGGTGTCTCCACTGAAGCTCCGCCATCTGCTGAGGGGGAGAAAATTGATGATCCTCCAATCCCTGATCCCAATTCTGCTTTAGTGACTATCCCTGAGACATCCACCAGTCAACCTCCTCCCATTGACAAAGGGAAGAAAATCATGGTGACTGAAACAAGCCCTCCTCCTGAATCACTCTTAGTCAAGGCTTCTTCTGAAAGACGTGCAGATCCTGATGCACCATTCTATGTTGACTTAGAGGATGGGAGAAGGGTCTATGGGACTCCTGATCAACTGGCTGAAATTTTACACCAAGAAGAGCTCAGGAAGGAAAGAGAGAAGGAGCTGGTACTCAACAGGTCTGAAATCTCTAAAGTTTCCAAAGAAGTGATCAAGGAGTCTGAGCAGAAGGACATCAAAGGGGATGAGTTTCTCAAGCTTCAGGCTGAAATCCTTAAGGAACACAACAAACAAGCCAAACTTAAGGAAGAAAAGAGGCAGAGGATTTATGAGAGGTATGTATGGCACATGACTAATACCAAAGGTGAAGGCAAAATAACTGACATCACCATTCACCCCACCAAACCTCTGAGCTTAACAATCCATAGAGGTCCAAGAAAGTCTGAACATCTTCCAACTGTCAAATTCTCAGACTATGGGTTAAAAGAATGGGATATGATGATGCCTATCCTAAGGAAGAAAACCGCAAGCAAGAATGCCCCAATCATCATCAAGTCACTGAGTACTAAGTATGAGGAACTTGCAAGAGTGGCAAAGAGTCTGGGCATTAACCATGATGAGGCACTTGCTTCTCAGGGACTAACTATCCCTGAGTTTACTCAGAAGGTTGGGAAGAAAAGGAAATCTGTAGCTATGGAGCCTGAACAATATATAGCTGCACTTCACTGTAATAGAGTTCCTCCTCAGGGAGTTAAATTCCGTCCCAACCTAGTCATTAAGGAACCTGAGTATGGCATCTTCTTTGTGGATGAGTTTGGTTAGGAAGCATTTCAAAGAGTCTCTGACATCGACAAAGTAGAAACGACAACACTCCTTGCTTACAAACTGATGGCGCTTAATATCAGGAGACCTGAAAATGAGGAGTTTGTAAAGTTGATGGATCAGTTGATGAAAGAACGACCTGATAAAGAGGTGTTGATGTCAAAGAAGGCGAAGCTTGAACTCATGGGTCTTGTTGAGGAACCATGAGTATTTTGTACTTAGAATAATAGGACATGTAATGATATGAATAAATTGATGAATGTTTTGTTATATCAGTATCCTTATTTATTTTCTAGTACATTCAGTATGAGCAGAAGACTTTAGCTCACTCATACTGATCAAAACACTTAGGAATAATTTATATCCAAATAGGGGGAGATTGTTGGGTCATGAAAAACCCAAGAATACGTAAAACATGATTTGGACACAAATTAACTAAGTGTTTAACTTAAACCGAGAACAATTCAAGTCACTGAGGGAACAGTCTCTCAGTGAGTCATCTTCAAGATGCTCAAGACGAATTCAAGAAGGATTCACCTCTCAGGAAGGCGGCACTCCCTGAGTCGGACTTAAGCCAAAGAAGAAGATGATGGTTCAGTGAGTATTGGACAAGAACTCACTGAACCCCAGTCTCCTCAATAACAAAGTGATTGAAGACTGAGGAACCAATGCCTGAAGAAAAGGCGGGAACAATAGGGAAAAGATCTGAGAAGATAAGAGTGTAAACCCAACACTCTTCTCTTGTCAGATCCAACCTTCCCTATTGCGGCTAAAAGTCATGGAGTGTCAGCCAACAACTCCCAAAGTCCTCTTAGCCCTTTCCTATTGGTTCTTGGAAATGACAATTACTATTTGTAATTGTCAGACACGCAACCTCAACAACTTGTATTATATTTAATCACTTATACTTAGATTACTTGTGTATAAATAGATCAGATGTGAGAGAAGTTAAAGTGTGCTTTGTATATTTTTAAGTCTTGAACTTTTGCAAAGAAACTTCTCTCCTACAAAGAGTATACAACTCACTGAGATAGCTCAGTGGGTATATTGTTACCACTCAAGAAAAACTTGAGTTTCGATAGGAGACACCCCATACCCTTGTCTATTCAATCCCAAGTGTTTGTTCCGCAAAACACTTGGGTATAGATTCTTGGAATTATTTCTAATAAGAATTTAAACGTTGAAAAACATTGTAGTTTTTATACTCACGTTTTATAACTGTTAGAATTAATCCTAAACATTGTATTAGTCATAATACGAAATAGATTAACTTTCTAGTTAACTCTTATCGTATAAAGGGAACAACAAGATGAGATTCTTGAAGGTGAGTTGATATTGAGATGAGTTTAGATCTTGATCTAAGGGTTTGGGTTACTGCGTTTTCTACAAGGAAGAAGAAGTTGGGATTGACTGCGTTTATTTTGTGAAAGTATTAGGGTTAAGTATAATTAGGGATAGGTGGTGTTATCTAACCCTAAGAATTAGGGCAAGTGATGTTGGGCTTGACTAGTCCTTACCGAAATTTTGGGCCTGCACTCCATTAATAATATTCATCAAATGGGCTAAATGTGCAAATCTGAAAATTTGTGAATACTATTGATGGGCTGCGAAGCTGAGAATCATTAAGTTGGTGTTGAGTTCATGAGCTTCACGATATTATGGTTTGTTTGAGCAAAAATCACAAGAAATGTGTACATTAGCCGAATATTAAGATAAAAAATTGGATTTAGCTAGAATTTTGTGTTTATGGTTATATAAGCTTTAGGCTATCCAAATTATTTTTGGCTATTAAATGGTTGAGGGCTTATTATTGAACTAATGGTTGCATTGGACTTGGACTTTGGACAAGGGGTTTGACTATTTTTTTTTGGGATAAGTTTGCGCTACAAGATCGGCAGAAATTTGAGAAGCTATGGTAACTCGATTGGTTTGTTAATTTACGGGTTCGTGTACTTAGTATATCAAATATCTCGGGGTTGGTTGGATGCACGATGTTTGATGATCCTTGTTCGAGCGTATTCCTAGTGATTAGACTTGGATAGTTCAAGAGGCGGATATATACAATAAAGGATGGAAGGTTGGGTATATACCACTACCTATATTTAAAGGAGTCACGTTGTTGTGCTCAATATAGGTTCTTAATCACAAATTTAGTGCAAGCATAAGTCGCGGATTTGTTTTTTTTCAAGCTTCATCAAGAGATCGTTGTTTCTCGAGCTTCTAATGGGATTGTAGTACAAGATCTTCTCAAGAGGTGGTCAGACTTAAAGACACGAGGTGGATTGCTTAGAGACGTGTTTTAACCTTTTACTCCCTCTAAAGTTAAACACATTTCATCAAGTGGTTTAGGCATATTACGAGCTTCATTGAATTCTTAATCTGCTAAACCATTGATGAGGAGACAAAAGAGGGGTTACTAAAAGAGAGTCTTAATCACCATCTTCTTCGCAGTAGTTTTTGGGTCTTTACATGTATTCATGCTGTGCCTGATAAAATCACAACCATCACAGACTCTCAGCTATGGCAAAAATGTCATTGCATGCCATTTTTGAGGGGGAGAATAGGCGCATGTTTCCTCTCTTTTTCCGTGGGAAGATGACATTGATGTTTCTCCCCCACCGTCTAAAAGGCTAGTTTTTGGTTATTTAACTGCACAAGATGATCACGAAGTTTATTTGGTATTCCTTATTTGAGATTGCAGTGGGTTTCACGAAGGCTCGTACTTATTGTATCTTGAAGTCGGGGTTGGTTGGATGCATGACTTTCAATGATAACTTGCTCGTGTTTAATATTTAAGTTGAAGACTTGGTTTATCTAGTTTCCAGAAGTCGGGGTGGATGTTTGAAGACCTGGTTAACTATCACTTAAAGGAGTTACATTATAGTACTCAGTGTCACACGCAGAAGACGATGTGGATAATCGCAAGAGGTGATGAAAGTCTCATACTTTGTCAGGATAGTATTGAGTACTTAGAGATTTGCATGGTGCACAAATTCTCTACACCGTTCTTCCAACAACAGTGCAAGCTTAAGTAAAAAATTTAGAGAATTCTACTTCATTTTCAAGTTGGGTATATCGGGTTTACTTCACCAAGTGGTCACAGCAATAGCCGACAGAACACGAGGTTGGTTAGTTTGCCAAAGTGTTTAATGGTTGTGATGTGATCAGCAATTCTCATGGGATATTCGACGCTACAGCACGTCAAAGATGCTTCCGAATGTTCGAAACCATTATGGGGGAGAAAGGTGTACTTTGCTATAAGGTCAACTTCCAGGGGGAAGTAGTTTATACTACTTTACTTAGTATGGTTTGTGAAGTACTCTACATATGGGAGAAGAATTGTTGCTGATCTCTTGCATATTACCCCAAACTGATATTCACCAAAACCAAATTTCCTCATAACACATTCAATTTGTTATTGTCTCACGGTTTCTTCTTGGTTTTGTAAAATCCCGCGAAAGAATCTATTTCTCAGTTTAAATCATAGATTTGTAAAATCCCGTGATGATGGAACTATCCTGGAGAAAGAAAAGTGCATTTTCGGATCTTAATTGATTCTGGTGCTACGGTTTCAACTTTGATGAAGGGATAAAGTGTGTACTTCATGTATTGGATGAGTTTTGATATACTTCATGGCATTTTGGTTATAACAAAGTTTTACGGGATTATGCGCTTTTGACTATGATCGGGATAAAACCATTATCAAAGCTAATTTAAAACATCAAAAATGGGCTAGATCTGGGCATTTAAACCACAAGATGTGACTACGGCGTTAATTCACTATTATTTATTTGAAGTTGAAGTGAAACTTCACAGGTGCGTGTACTTAGAATCTGAAGATATCGGGGTTGGTTGGATGAAGATTCTTCGAGATCCTTGTTCGAGCGTTTAACCGTTACAATGACGAAGACTTGGATATCTAGTTATTTTTGTGATTCTTCCTCTCTATTACCACAAAATAACTATCACTTTAAGGAGTTACGTTGTAGTGCTCAGTGTCACACGTAGTTGTGGATATCCAAGAGGTGATGTACGTCTTATACTTGATGGTTGGTTGGTTGAAGAGTATAGAGTACTTAGGGATTCGAAGTTGCACAAACTCTCTACACCGCTCTTTGTCACACATTAGTGCAAGTTTAAGTCACAAGTTCGGGTTAATTTACTTCAGTCTCAAGTTCATCATATTGGGTTTTCTCCATCAGTAGTCACGACAACGAGCCGACATAATGATAATGGGGTTGATAACGAGTTAGCTGAGAGAAGTAGAAAAGAGAGAGATGACGTTTGAACACATCAGTTCAAGCCTCGTTCTTTAATTGACAATGACGTCTGTTCACGTCAGTTCAGGCCTCGTTCTTCTGCGACAATGACGTTTGAACACTGCAGTTCAAGCCTCGGGCCTCAATGTCAACATAATGGCATTTGCAGATAACACTTCAGGCCCCATTCCTCAAAGAAAAGAAAGGTGTACGCTTAAGTGCGCTTTATCTTCGGAAGAAGAGAAATCTTCTTGTTTATGACCATTCTCATCAACAAGTTTCATGCTCTTCCCATGCTCACTCAGTCATCAAGTGGATCAACGTACATTGGGAGTATATATTCTTATTCACTTGTTCTATCAAAAATAGCAGTCATATGCAATTTTTGAGGGGGGGGGAAGGGTGAATAAACAAAATGTCAGTCATCAAGAGTCATCAAGTGGATCTACTTACCGTTGATGGTATTCTTATTCACTCGTTCAATCAAAAATGGTAGTAATATGCAATTTTTATGGGGGGGGGGGGGAGGGGAAAGGGTGAATAAACAAAATGTTAGTTATCAAGTGGATCTACTTACTATTGATGGTATTCTTATTCACTCGTTCAATCAAAAATGGCAGTCATATGCAATTTTTGAGGGGGGAAAGGGTGAATAAACTACATGTTGATTGATGTTTGAGAAATGGTCATACGACTCCTGAATACATCAGTTCAGCAGTCGTGCAAACCAAGTTTCTTCAACACTATATGTTCCACCGTCCATGAAGAAAGAAGATATGCTGTTTCAACCATTGGTTTGAAGAATACTTTCAGCTCCATCAAGTGTTGTATCTCCTATGTTTCCCGCTGATGCACAGATATCTGCTGATACAACCGGTACTCCTTCTTGAACCACAATGGTTCAAGAAGTACCATCTGTTAGTACTTCTCCAACAACTCATGAAAGCATATCTCTAGTCATTCATCAAGGTGCTGAAGAACAAGTTCATGGAATTCTACCTCCCGACCCTTCGACATCTTCTTACGGGCTGATATAATTAGTGATAAAGGGCTTCTAGTTAATGCTTCATGTACACGTCATTATGCTTCATGTACATATCATTATGATGATTCCGATTAATCGTAACCATCAGGGGAGAGAAATGTGTACACCAAGGACGCACAACAAGTTCACATGATCGTGTTTAACATCTTATGAAACAAATTAAAGATGATTAGTGTTTCAACTTGTTACTTTGGTATCTTCATTTCATGTGTACGTCACGGGCTGATTAATTATAACCATCAGGGGAGAGAAATGTGTACACCAAGGACGCACAACAAGTTTACGTGATCGGGCTTAATGTCTCATGATACAAATTAAAGATGATCAGTGTTTCAACTTGTTACTTTGGTGTTATCAGTTCATGTGTACGTTATGGGCTGATGGGTTATATGTAAGATTACTGGAATGCATTTGGTGAGATGCAGATGTTGATATTCTGTTCCCCAAATGGACAATCTTGAAGAAGGTCGAGTCTACAGTTTGTTCTACATTTTCAGCTGTGTGTTAGAAGACTAAAGACGACATGCATTTGGTTATCAAAAGATTTCTTCATATTCTGGGCATTCATCAAAAAGGGTGTCAGTTTGGGGGAGAGCACTAATCAAGGGAGAGTGAAAAGCCAGATTTAATCCCTTATTAAATGTGCTCACATTGTTCCTCAGCAAGTAAAGTGATGGCAGCTGAGAAGACTCAGGAAGCTGAGGTGTAATGGACTTGCTTCGTATATCCTTGTACATATATTCTTTGTATATATTCTAAACCAAAAAGAAAAGAAAAAAATATAAAACCTATAAAAACCATAAAAATCAGAAAAACACAAAAATACCAAAAATAGTTCCTCTAGAAATGTCTTCTGTTTATCGATAACATTTACGATCCTAGAAATGTCATTCAATAATGACACGGGACTTTAAATGAAGCTCGAGCAGAAGTTAAAATAAATTGTTAAAACATGTCATGATGGTTTGCTATTACTTCAGATATGCAACCCGTTCTTCATTATGGGGAAAGCACGTCGCCAAAAATGCGGCCGTTCCTCCCACTGGGTGAAGTTCACCCGGGTATGGATTACTTTATATCCATGTTTCTTCGATTTGATGTACGTTTCAGTGCATCATTTCTCGTATAAGAAGAGAAGTCTTCTTTACATCGCAAATACTTTTCCATCTATGATTCTTCAGGAAAGTATTTGTGCTAAACTTGGTGGTACCATGAATTTTTTTAGAAATCAATCAGACTTGAAGTTTTTCATAAAATTTGTCACTCAATCAATGACTACAGCTCTTTAAATAGAAAATGGGTCATTGATTGAGGGGGAGAGTGATTTCAAAATTTTATATCATCAAAATACGCCACTTTGTACATAATAAGCAAGTGAATAAAATTTGTTGTTATGTGTCAGTGTATGAGTTTCATTCAAATATCTTTCAAACTTATCATACCTGACACTAACATTCTCCCTCATTGATTGAGGGGGAGCATAATAATGTTCCATTATCAGAATACATATTAAACCTGACCACATTTTCTCCCATATTTTCTAAACTTATTTAAATCAATTGGGATCACAAATCTCAAAAGGTTTGAAATTTTTGATCAAGGGAGAGAATGTGATTTAAATATGAAAACTGATAAAATGTGATCTTTTGGACTCAAGTGTAGACTCTCCCATATGTGCTAAACCTTTTCGTATATCGATGCACATATTGAGGGGGAGCGAATGATTGATGATGGCAATTGTGGAAGAACACCAAAAGGCCGACCACTTTATTTTATGTACTGGAGTTATAAGGATGGTAAGGTTAGGTACAATTTCCCACGATCCCGCCAGTGCCGGAGGGATCTACCCAGGGACACTCAACTAGTTAGTGTAGAAGTCCTTAGGTATGATTAAAAAGGAGAAAAGTGAAAATAAGGGAAGAGTGCCGACTGAGATGGAGCTAGTACTGGAACAAACCCAACAAGGTGCTAGTGATGAAGTCTCGATAAGCGCTGAAGGGGTTGAAGAATGAAAAAGAAATGTAAAGATAAAAGGTGAAAAGAAAGAATCCCTCCTTACACTTTAGGCAGAAACCGGGTCAATACATATGCTGTCAGAATCACTAAGTTGATTGCTAACATTGAAGACAAAGTATCTTGGACCCAGTGATACGCTGCACAACCCTCCCTAGCCACTCAAGGTCCCTCAAAGGACTCTTGTTTCATCTGTCACGGAGATCAATACATTTCTATCGTCCTTCTCACTCCGAGTTTGATGATATTGAAAAGGTGGCAGTCCTCTCCAGCCTCCGATCACTAAATCAAAAACGCACTATTGAGTCTAGAGCCAAGAGATCATCCATAAATCTCATTAGGACACATTTCCAATATGCTTGCTATTTCATACACCGTGAAAAGCAAGAAAATATATATGAAGAGCCCTACGCATTATCCTCGTGGTATTGCCAGAACATCCGAGTGATACGAAAGTATTCACAATGAAGATGGAAATCCTTCTAGAGCCAACCTCAAACAAGCTCTTGGTAGGTGACATGTGAGATCCTTCATGGATCAAACTAGTGACAACTGGAAAAAAACGATGGGGCGATTCACATTTGAATCAAACTTGTTCCAGGAAAAGGATTGATGGATGCTTTTGGAAAACCTTTCAATGTGCTCACCAACCGAGTTTCGAGCACATTGATTGTGTAAATTTTCAAACAAAAGTGTTTATGATGAAAATGTGATTTAACTTATAAAACTCTCGTCGTGTTGCATAAAATGTTTATTGAGAGACACAAGAGTGATTTTTCTAATCAATTTCTCATCAATCAGTGGGTATTTAATTCACTGATTCACTCTACCGTGCTGTCTGCTTTGAGACGTTCCGGTATGAGAACATGCTTAGTATGATGATTCTGACATTAATTTGTTGGAAGACTCATGACTACAAGCTGGAAAGTCCTGTCAAGGAGAATCTTCTTTAAAGGGGATTCTACCTGATCACAGGTCGGTCCTCACGGAACCGAAGGTTAATCCAACCACACCGGGCGAATGACAAAGTCACTACATCACATGGAGGCGATACTACTAAGGATGATTTGGAGATTTACTGTGGCTGATGATCTCAAAGCAAGCTCAAAGATCACACAAGCCAAAGGAACATTAATCGCAAGATCATTGCTTGAAGTACAAAGATAGCCTTTGAAGAATCAAATGATACAAGCTAGAGCTAAAGATCTATATATAGAATGCTAAGCTTCAATCTGTTTTTTCTGGGGTGACCTCCCTTAGGGGGAGATTGTTAGGATTAAGAAAAAAGGATCGGTCACCCCGTGTATTTTCATGCTTAGCGTAGCTCTTATTTTTGTTAGTATTAGTTTAGTTATTAGTTTATTTATGGTAGTATTAGTGGAGTTGGGTCGGGTCTTTATCCACTGTCAGCTCACTCCACAGCCCACACTGGGCAAATATTGTAAGTAGTATATATACCCTTTCCATGTTATGGAAAGGGTTGGCTGTTTCATTTTAATACACACACACAAGGTGTGTTTCTCTCTCAAGAAACTTCCCACCTCTCTTTCTCTCTCTCTCTAACTCTTACCATGGCTATCTTGTTCTTCCATCAAAATCGACCTCCCGAATCACAATAATCAACACATATAATCGATCCTACAGTAATGAAATATGTGACAACTATATATGGATTTTGGAGTATCAATATTGGTTGAAGGAAATGTAGGCAACAATGTTGAAAGTTTCATGTACCATGGTGGCTTTACTGTTTAAAAGGGAGATGATTTTCATGTGTTCATAAAGTTGCATGCTGATAATCTTGGAATTCAATAAGGCACAAGAAGGATAAGATGGATGTCAGATTGTCAGGTAACAATTCCTTCTTATAGATAGAGTATGAGTTCTCTATTCCGTGAGTTTCAAAGTTGGATGGAATTATTTGGATATATGTCTATCTGCGTTGGTGAAGCCTTGTTAATGGGAGTGACGAGTCCAGGTCTAGTGAGCCATGAAATATGAGGTTACTAACTATGGTCTAGTTTATTCTCTTAAATCAAGGAAATGTATGAACCAGAGTATAGTGTTTTCTTATCCAGTGAAGGGATGTAATAAACAAATTAAAAAAAGATTCAATAACTTTTGTTCCATGCAACGGTCTAGTCCAAGAATCAGTCCTACAGATAAATCTCCACTATGACCGGAGCAAATTAATCGACATTAACTGCACACCTCAACGACTAATCACACAAATACAACAACACTAATAATACTCTCTCAAGTTCTACGTTGTTCGATGTTAATTATTATACATGGCAAATTTCTTAGCTCAGTATGAATCTATCAAGAACTCATGCGATCACCTCGTCATTGCCGGTATCATTCGCATATTTTATCTAATGTTTTATGTTATGAAAACACGTAATTTATTTACCTGCATGTTGAGTTACTTTCCTACTCCCTCCGTCTCAATTTAATTGTCCATATTTTTTTTTTATAGATGTCTCAAATTAATTGTCCAGTTTCCTTATTTAGTAAAAACTAGAGAATCTAGTGGAGGAATATTTCATTTTAGTGATTGAAAATTAAAGTGGCCCCATTTTTATTAAACTTTGTGTTTTTTCTCCTGACAAATAAATTGAGACGGAGGTAGTACGACAATCTTGGATGTATTGAAAAAAATGATAGCAAAATGACTCTTTAGAAAAGACAAAGTATCCAAAAATGCTCCCATATTAGAATGACACCTCACATAAGGTCCTCTTATAACTTCAAGTAATAATTGATGATTATAAAATCAACGTGACGCGGCATTTTACATTGTTTGAGCACATGCTATCATAACGCCTCACCCGGCATTATGCCCACGTGACACGGCGTTGGTGGGTATTATGATACCGCCCTCCAGTTTTTCTAAACAGCGTTTAGGTTGGGCAACAATGCACGAAGCAACGTTATATTTTTTTTTCTAACCCACCCACCCCCACCCCCCAAAAACGGCTAGTAACGGCTATCATTCAAAAAAAAAAAAAATATAATATTAATTTTTTTTAAAACCTATACACTTCAATATAAATATCCCGTTTCCCATATATTTTTTACACACAACCACAACTCAAACACAACTCTTTTATACTTCCAGTCTCTAAAAAAAATGTCGGGATTTTCTAACAATAGTTTTTTGAACCTCCTCAGTGTGACGAATCCCAACGCGTCTTCTTCGTCAAACCCTCCAAAATCCGCATTCAGTTTCCCTGACCTACTCGGCATGACTCCCAAGCAACTTTATCAACAACAACAAGCCATTCTAATGGGCAACAACACAATCAAAAGCTAAATACCAATTTCCAAAATCTACAACAAAAACCACCGCAATTCGATCAACAATCATAACCACAAACTCAATCCTCACAATCACAACTCGAACCACCTACGCAATCCGAAAAGTTCAAAAGAAAAGGAAAACGGATGGCAAAAAAATCCAAAGACCCCGAACCCTATTCCAAAAGAAATCCCAACGTGAGCGGGGTTTCTTTACGTTGGCAACCAATACCGGAATGAAGAAACATTACTTGCCTCGTGTTACGTTGCCGTTTCCGAGGATCCCAATACCGGAATTTCACAAAAGGGATACACGTTTTGGTATAGGGTTTTCACGAGTTCAATAGGCAAAATTTCCAACAACGCAACAAGGACATGTTGACAAGCAAGTGGCATACGTTGAACGCGAATTGCCATAAGTTCAACGCGGTTTTCAAATGTGCCAAACATTTGGGAAAAAGTGTGGAAATGATTTGGATGTTATGAAACGGGCTAGAACGATTTATCGTGACGAGCATAAAGGAGCCCCATTTAGTCAAGAGGATGCATGGGAAATTTTGAGAACCCATGCAAAATGGGACGCGCCGGAACCAATTCATTTAACTGGAGACGTCGAAGTCCCCGGGGAAGGCCACGCGGAGCTATTCGGTGAAGATGCAAGACAACGTCCTCCCGGCAAACAACGTCCTGGGAAAAAAGCCAAATCTGAGACCACGACGAGCACCGGGGAATTAACTCGTCAACACAATTTGGGGATTTTATGACAACCGAGCTTCGTCTCAAACGGGAAGTGGCCCAATCGGCGTACGAGGTCGCTAAAGAGAAAGACCGTACGATAATGCGTTTGGAAGAGATGAAATTTCTCTTTATTAACACGAAGGAGTTGTCGGAAGACGATGCGTATTTGATCAATATGGAAAAACAAAAAATCAAAGACAAATATAGATTGCATTGCCCAGAGTAGTTGTATTTTATTTCCGTATTGTATTTTTATTTCGTAACTTTTTTTATTTTGTAACTTTTTTTCGTAACATTTTATTTTTCGTATTGTAATTTTTATTTAAGTTTATTAATGAAATATTAGTTTGTTTAAATAAATGGAAAAAAAAAAAGGTGTTCCCAAAATAGTGGTGTTATTAGGTGTTATGATAAGGGGTGGTTTTGGTGTGTTTGTGTTAAAATGTTAAAGTTGAGGTGCCGTTAAGGTGACAACATTTTTTTGGTGTTATGACACCTTGCACTCTTAGTTTTTAGGTAGAGTCCAATGACAAATAGTTAAAACCAGTGTTTTGAATCCCGATTCAATCTGATCGATTGAACTGTTTTCGGTAAAAACAGGCCAATATGAACCGGTTCTTTGAGGTTTGAAAACCCATTTTAACCCAATAGGTTTCATGTGACTTGGGTTAACCCAGTTCACTAAAACCGGTCGGGTATAGTATTTTTTTTTTTATTTTTAATTTCAAAAATATACATGAGATCCAATTTTTTCATAAATAACTAACTCTTAATCAACATCCTACTACTCTAACTCCTATGTAAAAAACTTAGGGTGTGTTTGATATGCATCTTTAGTATTGGTTTTCGTTTGATGTGACTATAAACATTTGTTTGGTTGTATATTTTGGGAAGGGGATTAGATTCATCTTTGATAGATTAAAAGATATGTAAGTTGGTGGGTTTTGGTGGGTATTAGTAATTTTTGTGGGCCTCATGTACTACTTTACTCTCTACATTTATTTTAAATAATAATATTTTTTACTCTATAATTATTATATAAAATAATTAATACTATTAAATATTATTTTTTTCTCTCTGCTACATAAAATACAAATCTAAATCATAATCCTAAACCTACCTACAAAGCAAATGGCCCTTTTTAATATAGGAGAGATGAAATTTTTAAAATTGTTTTATATTTTAAATATGATTTATAAATTATTATATATCAGGGTCAGAGGAGAGAGATATAGAGAAAATGTGGTGGGTCTCATTTTTTGTCATAAAACCTACCACCCCACCCTACTTTACCTCACTCTTTAAAATTTGAGATTAAGTCTAAACCTAATTCATACCAAACGACTAAAAATGAAGTGGGGTCCATTTTTCTAACCCAAACCCAAGCTAAACCCACAAACCAAACGGGCCCTAAGTGGTTGTGGTCTCGTATACGAGAATGAAAATGATAGTGAACTTTATTCATTAAGGGCCAGTTTGGTTTATTGATGGATTCGGATTCGGATTTGAATTAGGATTTGAATTTGGATTTGGATTTAATGTAGGAGAGAGAAAATATATTATAAAATAGATAATTTATTATTTTTAAAAATTATGTATAAATTTTGATTAATATATAAAAAAAAGAATGTGAGATAGTGGGAAGGTGGGGTCCACTCATATTAGGAAAAGATTAAAAATGAATATGTAATTCTTTTTTATACCTACCAATATACATATTTATGAGATCTATCAAAAATTGATTCCTTGATTCTTAAAAGACGGTCCCACTATGACAAATAAACACACCTTTTTTCTTTTCTATCATTCAATTCCAATTAAAACCTACAAACAAACTGCACCTAAAAGATTGTTGTCTTGATGAATATAATAATTAAGGGATGTGTTATCCTAACACCCCCTATTAGTCAAATGTACAACCCGTGAAGCATACAGTACAACCAGTCGCTGCATACAATGATTGCATACACCCCCTATAGGGGGTGTCAGGATAAACTGCCCCAATAATTAAATGTCTAACAAGGAATTACATACCAGATTGTTGGGAATTAAATATTCAAGAAGTTTAATATCAGATTCTACTCAAAGAAAAACGTTAAGTGTGATTCTGCTGCTAGTGCATTTGGTTCCTGCTGTTAATGTTTGTTCCTGCTGCTAGAACATTTGATTCTGCTGCTAGCGATAAATGATTCTGCTGCTAGGCTTAACATTCTGCTGCTGAAGGATTCTGCTGCTAGTGTTAACATTGCTGCTGCTAATGTACATTCTGCTGCTAAGTGGATAAGTATGAAAAGATATTATTTGTATTTTGGTCAACAATATACGGTAGATAATATCTTACCCCATGTGCTTAGCTAACAAGTTGTGTACACAGATACATATTGTATCTTATGTACTGACACACTCAAGATAAGTTAACAAGTAGTTCGGCTAGACTTTAAGCAATATTGTAAAGATCTTCTTGGACTATAAAAGAAGATCTTAGTCTCGATATTATGTGTGCACATATCGAATAGTTGAGTGTTATTATTAGAACTCATAACTGTTAAGACATAGAACAAACACAAGAATATCACAAGTTGTAAGAACATAAGATTCAAGGTTGTAACCCTAGTGATAATTCAAGATCACTCGTATTATTATCATTAATAATATTGAATCGTTTGGTGTTAATCTTTCATTGTTCCTTGTCATATAACAAACACAACCATTCCATTTCCATAACACAAATAACCTTCTAAGTGTGATTAAGTAGATTCCGCATACTTAATCATATTCACTCAATATATCATACACACAAAGAACAAAAGGTTTAACCACCTTAACCGTGTGTCCAATCCTAACAAGTGGTATCAGAGATCAGGCTGATATTATTGATTTAGAAGAAGAAGCTGAAGAAATGGATGTTGAAACTATTCAGACAAATGTTGCTGCGAAGATTCCCATGCTCAAACAAAATGAGTTTGAGATGTGGAGGCTGAGGATAGAGCAATATTTCCAAGTGCAAGATTATGCACTTTGGGAAATCATTGAAGATGGAAACTCTTACCAGCCTACCACCACTACATCAACAGTGGACGGCAAAGTGGTGTCAACTCTGCAGACAAAGCCATCATCTGCAGAAGATAGAATAAAGAAGAAAAATGACTTGAAGGCAAGAAGCATGCTGATGATGACCATTCCTAATGATCAACTTCTAAACTTCAGCAAGTTCAAAGATGCCAAGTCATTATTTGAAGCTATTATTTTCAGGTATGGTGGAAATGAAGCCACCAAGAAAACCCACAAGACACTGCTCAAGCAGCAGTTTGAAAACTTCTCCTCTACATACAATGAATCTCTTGACCACATGTTTAATAGGCTTCAGAATATTGTGAGCCAACTTGCTATTCTTGGGGTTGTAATACCTCAAGAAGATTTGAACTCAAAATTTCTGAGAAGCTTACCAGAAGAGTGGGCTATGCATGTTGTTGTTTGGAAGAACAAGCCAGACTTAGACACCATGGAACTGATGGACTTGTATAGCAACTTCAAGATTGTGGAGCAAGATTTGAAGAAGAATGGAGGTACTAGTTCTAATACTGGGAACAAGGCATTTATGTCAACTCCTAGTACCTCAAAATCAAGTGAAGAGGTGAAAGTTGTTGATGATGTTGGTGCTGCTAGTTCATCAAGTAGTACCATAAGTATTTTGGATGAAAAGACTTGTTGTGCCTTTCTTACAAGTCAAAACAATGGGTCCATGCTCTCTTATGAAGACCTCCAAGAGATCCATGAAGATGATCTGGAGGAAAGTTCTATCACAAGACTGGGAAGAAGCTCATAATCAGCAACACTGATGCTGCTGGTTTTGATAAGTCAAAGATAGAGTGCTATAACTGCCACATGATGGGTCATTTCTCAAGAGAGTGCAGAAGACCTGTTAGACCCGTTCCCCGGGTAGTGGGACCCCACCCTAGATGAAAGTTGACCCGAGCCTAAGTATGGTTGACTAAGGATATATGGTTTTCTGATGAGGCCTAGATGCGGCGCATCTAGGAAGTGACATGCGGCGCATTGTAAAAGGGAAAGTAGAACCGACTTATTATAGTCCATGCGCCGTATTGGAGAAATAGATACGGCGTATTCAAGGGGTAGCATGGATGCGGCGCATCTAAAAGATAGATGCGGCGCATCGACCTTAAATAAGCAGAATGGACAGAATTGCCCTTGTAGCTAGAAACTTCCCTATTATTCTATAAGATACCACACTCTCCTGTAAAAGAGAGTGTGTTTCTGTGGTGTTCGAACCAAAGGAGAAAGAATGGAGAAGATGATGAGATGATGATGGTTTAGTGGTGATAATCCAAGAATGAAGTCTATAGCTTGTCCTAGCATGGTTATCAAGTAAGTAATGATGTTTAATTAGTGTTTAATTGATGATTAAGAATCTAGGGTTTGTAAACCCTAACTTGGGATTAAAGGGTAAATGGTGTTTTAAGATAATTAAGAAGTAATGATGATTATGTGATGACTTTTTAATGGGCTTAAGTTGGTAAATGATGGGATTAGCTATCATATAATCAATATATGATTATATGATGATTAGAAGTGTTTAAAGGTTAGTTATGGTGGTGTTAACCATGATTATAACTAATGACTATGTATTATATGTTATGATGATAATGGTTTAGGATGTAATGATGATGATGATAAAGATGAAGATGTTGAAGATGATGTTAGTGATAGTCTTGGCTTGGACTCAAGGTAAGTAAACCGGATATAAAATGATGTTATGATGACTTCTATGCATTATGTGTTTAGATGATCATATATGCTAAGATTAATGAATGTTGTGTGATGTTGTTATGTGCTAGTAAGTTTAGGATAGTGAAGGATTAGGCAAGGTGGATTAAGGTATGTGTTTATGTTTGATGTATCGAAGGATTTAGGGTTATGATATGTAATGTAAGAATGAATCGTAATGTTATGTTATACCCGCTTTACTTACTAAGCATTCGTGCTTACGGTTTAAGTGTTTAATGTTTTGTAGGCGGAAGTATTGAGACGAAGGCTTGGATAAGGATTAGTGATGGATATGCGATTGGTAGAAGGAATTGGTAAGAGAAAGTAGAGCTAGGTAGATACCGAGCTCAAGTGTATGAGTTTGTACCCCCGCGAGTCAAGTGTTGTTTTGTAACGAGTAAACGAGTGTCTAAATGTATGTCAATAGTCGTATGATGATTTGGTGGTCAAATGGTAAATCAAGGTATAGTTATATGTAAATGGTCAAGTTAAAGGGGTGTTTGGCATAAGCTTGTTTATACCCATTTTGAGTAGTAAACGGGTCAAGTGTTATCTTAAGATGTTTGATGTGTTAAATGAATGATTTCGGAAATGTTTATGAAGTAGAAAAGGTGTCAAAGTGTAATTGTGGTGTGTTGAGTTTATGCAGGTGTTCCTGCTGATGTTCTGTGTCAAATGGGTAGATGCGGCGTATCTAGTATGGTAGATGCGGCGTATCAGAAGTTTAATGCGGTGCGGCGTATCTAATATGGTAGATGCGGCGTATCAGCAGTTTAAGGTGATGCGGCGTAACACTTTAGGTGGATACGGCGCATGGTCCGATACGGCGTATCCCTCAAAGGGATGCGGCGTATCGTCAGTCAAAAGGATTGTCAGGTTGTGTTATAAAGTTTTATGTGAAATGTTTTGAAAGGTGTTCGAGTATATGTTCTTGCAAATGTTTTAAAAGAGTTAAATGTTATAGACTCTGATATTTAAATGAAGAATTTGTATAAGTCCGGTAAGGTCAAGCGTTTCCGCGTCAAAAGTTCAAAGTTTTTGGTCAAAGCGGGCACGGGGTGTTACAAATTGGTATCAGAGCCAGGTTTAAGTGAATTAGGTTTCCTTTAGGTTGCCTAGACTTAAACCATTCGTAGAAATGTTGGACGTAGGTGTAAGAAATGCGTAAGATAAACGTTTAAGTTATAAGAAGAAAAGTCTGATATGTTATGTGGACCAAAGTTGAGGAATGATGAATGTGCCTTATATGTTAATGTGTATGTGATGTAAGTCCAAGAAGGACTTGAAATATTAAGTGATTAGTTAGCCGTGCACCTTGGTCGGTGCCGATGATTGATTGTGATTTCATAAGTGTATGTTAGCCTAGTGATAATGAAATGAGAATAGGAATGGAATTCGGTATTAGAGACGGGCTAATAAGTAAATCTAAATGTTGATGTTTAAAGTATGGAACCTTATAGTGTGCTAAACTATAACGTGAAAAGATAAAACAAGCTAAGGAACTAATGAAGTAGGGATGGAAGGTATGAAAGGTAAAGAATGAGATTAATAAATGATGGCATGTAATGATTATGACCCGTAAGATGTTAACAGCCAATATATGGTCTTGTTATACATATACACGCCTAATGAATGACGTTAAGGTAGTATAGAGACGGGCTAAGGGTACGTAAGATAACGAGGATAAATGATATGATAGAACGTAATTGATGAAATCAAATGATATTGCTTAAATGCATAAATAACTAAGATAAGATAAGTCAAGGCATAAGAACAAGAACGAAATGAGTAAGCATAAGATTAAGGTATGGTCTTAAAATCATTACTATACGGCTACGACGATTAGCTGTAATTATTAACAATGAATGCAAGTGTTGTAATTGGCGATATATGAAAAGTCTATAAGTAACAAAGTTGAGTAGACTAACATGTAATGAAAAAGATGGAAATGATTAACGCGGGTTAAAGAATGTAAGCTAAAGTGAAAAGTGTAACGACGCAGAAAATGCATAGACAACCAAAACGTGCAAGAATAACGAATGATGCTAATGAACGAATGTAAGTTAACCTATGCAAGGTTTAAAAGTGGAAAGAGTCGGGTGGACTAAAGGGTAAAGTAAGAGGATGAAAATGACTAAAGCAAATTTAGAATGTAAGACGATAAACACATAGAAGTGTGTAATTATAATAAGTAAGTTCATATGCACTATGAGTTTGCATTCACAAAATAAAACAAATGGAATAGTACGTGTGTGTTAAATGTTAATAGCTTGGATCCAATGTGATAATGTGAAAGTGAAAGTTTGAATGTTAATGATCCTTCGGGATGGATGTTAAAGGTGGTATCCTTCGGGATGACCAAATCAATGAATGTAAAGAATCCTTCGGGATGTGTTAATGATCCTCCGGGATAAAACGTATTGCCTTCACCGACAAAGATTGCCTACATCCCTGGCATGTGTAATATTCCCTCCGGGGAAAAATGTTAAAGTAAAGTGGATCCAAGCTAGGAAATGAAAAGTTTAAATAATAAATGAAAATGAAAATGAAAGGTTAAAACGTGAAATAATAATAATGCGAGTGTTGTGTCGGAAGTGTATAAGTAGGATGGTTTATGGTTTCTTTATTTAAATGGATTGGGACGCCTTTTCATTTGAATAAAGAATTCGTAAATCACCGAACCATGAGTTTGTATTTCTTGATTTACATCGTTTGGGACGCCTCTCCATGTAAATGAGGAAGTACGAATGAGTGGGCTTATGTGTTCCCGACATGGCATGAGTAGAGAGGAAGGGTAGAAGAAGTAGTATAGGGGGGGTTAGAAGTCATAAGAAACTAGGATAGGTGGATAGACAATGAGTCGAATGACGACCCTAGGTGGGAAACGTCAAGTGAAGTATATGACTTAGGTGTTTAAGTGTGAGTTAAAACGATTAAAGTTTGAAACGATATGCTTGTTGCAATATGAATTGGAGCAAATGTGAGATAATGAATGCTAATAAACGCTAATATGGACTAAAAGCTCTATAAAACTTGAGAAGAAAAGTAAAGGCAACTGTAAAGTGTAGAAAAAAAATGTCAATGAGTTAGTGGTAAGGTTGCGATAAAAGTAGAAAGTTAACGAATAACCGACTTATAAGAAGTAGAAAAAGGGTATGTAATGTTCAAGTGACACATAGTCCTTGACGAGGAAGTTAAATGGAACTAGTTAGAAAGGTATGTGATAGACGTAGGAATGTTAAATGGCATGCATTCGAGACTAGGATTATGTGAAGAACGACATAATGATTGAAAAAGAAATGAAAGAATTGAGAAGTTAAGCTAGAAACGAGTTGAGCTAAGAGTATGAAGTGCGAACAGTGGACTTAGAATTGTAAGATCACTTAGATCAAGCAATAAAAAGGGGAATGAAAAATGGAAGATGCTAAGAATGGAGATAAGGTGAATTAGTTTTGGATAGTAATGAACGAGAGATTTCGGGGACGAAATCTAAATAAGGGGGGTAGAATTGTTAGACCCGTTCCCCGGGTAGTGGGACCCCACCCTAGATGAAAGTTGACCCGAGCCTAAGTATGGTTGACTAAGGATATATGGTTTTCTGATGAGGCCTAGATGCGGCGCATCTAGGAAGTGACATGCGGCGCATTGTAAAAGGGAAAGTAGAACCGACTTATTATAGTCCATGCGCCGTATTGGAGAAATAGATACGGCGTATTCAAGGGGTAGCATGGATGCGGCGCATCTAAAAGATAGATGCGGCGCATCGACCTTAAATAAGCAGAATGGACAGAATTGCCCTTGTAGCTAGAAACTTCCCTATTATTCTATAAGATACCACACTCTCCTGTAAAAGAGAGTGTGTTTCTGTGGTGTTCGAACCAAAGGAGAAAGAATGGAGAAGATGATGAGATGATGATGGTTTAGTGGTGATAATCCAAGAATGAAGTCTATAGCTTGTCCTAGCATGGTTATCAAGTAAGTAATGATGTTTAATTAGTGTTTAATTGATGATTAAGAATCTAGGGTTTGTAAACCCTAACTTGGGATTAAAGGGTAAATGGTGTTTTAAGATAATTAAGAAGTAATGATGATTATGTGATGACTTTTTAATGGGCTTAAGTTGGTAAATGATGGGATTAGCTATCATATAATCAATATATGATTATATGATGATTAGAAGTGTTTAAAGGTTAGTTATGGTGGTGTTAACCATGATTATAACTAATGATTATGTATTATATGTTATGATGATAATGGTTTAGGATGTAATGATGATGATGATAAAGATGAAGATGTTGAAGATGATGTTAGTGATAGTCTTGGCTTGGACTCAAGGTAAGTAAACCAGCTATAAAATGATGTTATGATGACTTCTATGCATTATGTGTTTAGATGATCATATATGCTAAGATTAATGAATGTTGTGTGATGTTGTTATGTGCTAGTAAGTATAGGATAGTGAAGGATTAGGCAAGGTGGATTAAGGTATGTGTTTATGTTTGATGTATCGAAGGATTTAGGGTTATGATGTGTAATGTAAGAATGAATCGTAATGTTATGTTATACCCGCTTTACTTACTAAGCATTCGTGCTTACGGTTTAAGTGTTTAATGTTTTGTAGGCGGAAGTATTGAGACGAAGGCTTGGATAAGGATTAGTGATGGATATGCGATTGGTAGAAGGAATTGGTAAGAGAAAGTAGAGCTAGGTAGATACCGAGCTCAAGTGTATGAGTTTGTACCCCCGCGAGTCAAGTGTTGTTTTGTAACGAGTAAACGAGTGTCTAAATGTATGTCAATAGTCGTATGATGATTTGGTGGTCAAATGGTAAATCAAGGTATAGTTATATGTAAATGGTCAAGTTAAAGGGGTGTTTGGCATAAGCTTGTTTATACCCATTTTGAGTAGTAAACGGGTCAAGTGTTATCTTAAGATGTTTGATGTGTTAAATGAATGATTTCGGAAATGTTTATGAAGTAGAAAAGGTG